>JAJGOT010000444.1:110000-150000 GCA_022457155.1 Cladopsammia gracilis | reverse complement strand
ACACAGACGCGAAAACTAACTTTGTCACACAGACGCGAAACCTAAACTTGTCACACAGACGGAAAACTAAATTTGTCACACAGACGCGAAAACTAAGTTTGCCACACAGACTTGTAACACAGACGGAAAACTAAATCTGTCACACAGACGCGAAAACTAAATTTGTCACACAGACGGAAAACTAAAGTTGTCACACAGATTGTCACACAGACGCGAAAACTAAATTGGTCACACAGACGAAGAACTAAATTTGTCACACAGACGCGAAAATAAAATATGTCACACAGACTTGTCACACAGACGGAAAACTTAAGTTGACACACGGACGCGAAAACTAAATTTGTCACACAGACGCGAAACCCAAACTTGTCACAGACGGAAAGCTAAATCTGTCACACAAACGCGAAAACTAAATTTGTCACACAGACTCGCCACACAGACGGAAAACTAAAGTTGTCACACAGACGCGAAGGCTAAATTTGTCACAAAGACGCGAGAACTAAATTGGTGACACAGACTTGTCACACAGACGAAGAACTAAATTTGTCGCACAGACGCGAAAACTAAGTTTGCCACACAGACTTGTAACACAGACGGAAAACTAAAGTTGGCACACAGACGCGAAAGCTAAATTTGTCACGCAGACGCGAAAGCTAAATTTGTCACGCAGACTTGTCACAGACGGAAAACAATATTTTGCCACACAGACGCGAAAATTAAATATGTCACACAGACTTGCCGCACAGACGGAAAACTTAAGTTGTCACACAGACGAAAAACTAAGTTGTAACAAAGATGCGAAAACTAAATTGGTAGCACAGACGCGAAAACTAAACTTGCCACACAGACGGGAAACTAAAATTGTACACAGACGCGAAAACCAAATTTGAAAAAAAGACGCCAAAACTAAAATTGTAACGCAGACGCGAAAATAAAATTGTAACACCGACGCGAAAACTGTAAACTTGTACACAGATGCGAAAACCAAACTAGTAGTACAAAAGCGAGAACTAAACTAATAACACAGAAGCGAGAACCAAGCTAAAAGACCAACAACGCCTAGCCCGAAAGACGCGCGAAGGGGACGAATACAAGGACAAGAGAAAATACTAACCACCTGAGCCGCAGTTGGGGCGCAGGAACCACGTTGTCGTTAGCGTTCTGTGCGTTGTTGTCACCGGCAGCGTTGGCTGGAGCTGGAGGCGCGACAGCTGGAGGCTCAACGGTCGCTGCAACAGCCCCATCCGCAGGAACAACAGGGACTTGGTCCGGCGTGGAGAACTAAGAACGAAGAACGAAGAAAACCTTCGAAGATGGCGCAGCGATGACCGGGCAAGAGAAAAAACGCCAAGCTAACGACTGGCGAACGTTTAACGAAAGGAGAATTAAACAGGCCAAAACAGGCCTATTTATACAAAACCTGTGTGAAACAGAACACCCGGGGGACTACGAGCACGCGGGAATTTTTATCCTTGAATCCCGAAGAGATTTGGGGCGTTTGTACGAGATGGCCCCAGTGAGAATAGGGTTAACGAAACGAAACTTAACGGGGGAGTAGATATAAAAGGATGATTCCGCGCCAAAACACAAAAACCCAAAGCCCCCTGCCCTAAGAAATTTTGAGAAAACCTCAAAAACAACTTCCCCATCTACTAAAATTTACCGCTAAAAATTAACTACCGCTAAATTTATCGCTAAAATGTTATTTTCAAATGAAAATCAAAAAAATTATTGTTAAAAAATTAGCGGGTCTTAGAAAACCACACAAATAACACAAAAAGTGTTATTTTATTCCCTTGAAATTTAGCGGGTCTCAAAAATGACACTTTTGTGTGTTATTTTATTATCCTGAAAATTAACTAGAGCTAGTCTTTGCTGGCGCCTCGTTGCTAGCTTGCATTATCCAGCGGGGCCGAATTTGAATTTGAGTCGGCTATGGTTAGTTCTAAGGGGTTCGCTTCCTATGAGTTTACTCCTGGATTTTTTATTGCAGGGGGCTTTGGGTTTTTGTGTTTTGGCGCGGAATCATCCTTTTATATCTTCTGCTGAAAAGGAAAGGATGAAATGAAAAAATATTATTTTCTCCCCGCGTGAATCATGTTTATTTTCAAAATTGGTTTTCATATTGAATGTTTAAACAGCTTTGGTTTAAATTTTATGCAATTGATTTTTGCCGGTAGGAGTATGAAACCATGGATACAATCTTTAACCAATCATATCGTTACACAAAATTTTTCACAAACGTGTAATGAAACACGCAGCCACAGCCAGTTTGTGAAAAATTTTGTGATAACTTAAAATTAAAAATATTATTTTTTCATGTAAAAAATGGAACAAATGAAAGTTAAGGAACTAAGACAAATTGCCAGAGAAAGAAATATCCCCGGTCGTAGCCGCGTCAGAACAAAATCTGATTTAATTCGTTTAATTACTGCATCGCCGCCTATAGAAACACAAGTTGTTTCCGAAACTCAACCGCCTCCACGGCCTCCTCCTCCGCAGCCCCCAGTATTGGAAACAATTCAAAATACTTTCCTTTCATGGTGGAATTGGTTAAAAGCCGCACCTCAAACTATTGCGAGAAAAGCTTCAAATATGATAAGTGATTTTCAACGCCGAGTTACCAGTTTATATCAACAACAAATAGGAGTTCACGAAACCATATCAGCGTTAGAAAAGTTTGCTCGTCAGTTTATATTTGACGGCGTGAAAGGGTTGTCCCCTAGAGATTATTTCCAGCAAGTTTCTGATAAACTTCGGCATATTCTCAAGGATAATCGAGGCATTAAAATTAAATTGATTCTATCCTGTCGAATGAAACGCCAGAATTTACAAACTGGCAAAATAATTGAGATCGATGCTCCGTTTCATTCGGAAAAAGAAATAAATCTCGCAGCGACTGATCTCATCGTCCTTTTAAATCAAATGACAGATACTATCCTTGAACGTATTGCCACTTTCCAAATGAGGGGATCGAATTGGCAGTTTGATTTTGTAAATCATTTGGAATTGCATTTAGTTGAATTCCAACCTCTCGGTGGAAGTACTTATACATGATTCTTCCTCCATTCCTTGCCAAGAAGAAAGCACTCACCAACATGCGGAATCTTGATCAGCAATGCTTTAAGTGGGCCGTCACTCGAGCATTGAATCCATGCGAAACTCATCCGGAAAGAATTACATCTCGGCTCAGAGCTCAAGCTGAACAACTCAACTGGTCTGGAATTGTTTTCCCAACACCTCTGAAGGAGATAGATCATTTTGAAAGACTGAATCCAGACATTGCCGTGAATGTTCTCGGCTATGAATTAATCGTTCATCCTCTGAGAATTTCAAAATATAAACGCAGGCGTCATGTGACTCTGTGGTTGTTTGAGAAAGACGGGATTCAGCATTTTACCGTTGTCAACAGCCAAAGTCGCCTTCTCTCGGCGCAAGTTAATCGTCACGCTAACCGCAAATATTTTTGCCTTCACTGTCTAAATCACTTTTATGACGAAGCATCTCTAGCGAAACATGAAGAACTGTGCTGCAGCAATGAAGCGATAAAGATACAAATGCCTGAAAAAGGCGAGATTTTGAAATTTAAACATCACAATAGGAGCATCAAAGTCCCATTTCTTATTTATGCCGATTTTGAAGCCTGCAATGAACCGATCAGCGGTTGTTCCCCAGGAAACGATCTCAGCTTCACAAATACGTTTCAGCGTCACAGGCCTTGTGGCTTTTGTTTCAAAGTCGTTCCCTTTGAGGATAAATATTTGAATATGCCTCCAATTCTTTTCCGGGCAGAAAAACAGGATGATGACATTTCACAAATATTTGTCGATAAGCTTGTTGACGCCGTCAAATTTATTCACAAGAAATTCGACCGGCGCAAGAAGATGATTTTCACCGCGGAAGATAAGAAAGAATATGATGCAGCCACAGTTTGTTGGATATGCAAAGGAGAGTTTGATGATTTTGAGCCCGACAAGGTGCGGGATCATTGCCATTTCACAGGAAAATATCGTGGCGCAGCGCATAAGATATTTGTAATCTACAATACAGAATACCAAAGTTTACTCCAATCGTCTTTCATAATCTTGCGGGTTATGACGCCCATCTCTTTATTAAAAGTCTTGGTAGAATACCTGGGGATATTAAATGCATCCCAAACAATGAGGAAAAATATATATCGTTCTCAAAGACGATCCAGATTGGAGAATATACTAACAAAGATGGTTTAAAAGTCCCCATCACTCATGAACTGAGATTCATCGATTCAATGAAATTCATGGCTTCTTTTTTTGAGAATCTAGCAAATAATTTTAAAAAGTCAGGCCTTGACAAACTGAAACAAACAAACAAAGAATTTGGAGACAAAGCTGAGCTCCTTTCCAGAAAAGGAGTCTATCCATACGATTATCTGGATTCTATCGAAAGATTCAAAGAAACACAACTGCCGTCTAAAGACGCATTTTATTCTCTGATTAATGAATCAGGTATCTCCGATGAAGACTATCAACATGCCCAAAATGTTTGGGATGAAATGGGGATAAACAACTTAGGTGAATATCATGAATTATATTTGAAAACAGATGTAATGCTCCTGGCGGATGTCTTCGAAGAATTCCGCAATGTCTGCCAGGAGAATTATCAACTGGATCCAGCGTGGTATTATACCGCCCCTGGTTTGTCATTCGACGCGGGTCTGAAAAAATCAGGGGCACAGCTCAGTTTGCTGAATGATCCAGATATGCTCTTGTTCTTTGAAAAGGGAATCCGTGGTGGTATTTCAATGATCTCAAATCGCCATGAGAAAGCAAACAATCCATGTATGGGCGGCCAATATGATCCAACGAAACCATCGAAATATATTCTCTATCTCGATGCCAACTCCCTTTATTCTTGAGCGATGACTCAACCACTTCCAACGGGAAACTTTCGCTGGATGAAGGGCTTCCGAAGATGGGATAGAACTCCCTGTGTCCTTGAGGTTGATTTGGAATATCCCAAAGAACTTCATGACGCACATAATGACTATCCCTTTGCCCCCGAGAGAATAATTTGCGACAACAACGTTGAGAAATTAATCCCCAATCTGCGAGATAAGAAACACATCATCATGCATCACAGAGCACTGAAACAAGCTCTGAAACATGGCTTGAAACTCACTAAGATCCACAGGGGAATATCATTCACTGAAGAACCATGGCTGAAATCATATATTCAACTCAATATACAGCTCCGTCAAGCCGGGAAGAATGACTTCGAGAAAGATTTTTTCAAGCTTATGAATAACGCAGTATTCGGCAAAACAATGGGATCCGCAAGAGAGTTGATATCAGACTTGTCAATGATAGAAAGATTGCGGAAAAGCTTGCGACTAAACCCACCTATCAACACCATACAATCTTTGACGAGAATCTCATCGCTGTTCATATGAAGCGGAAGAAAATGTTATTCAATAAACCAATTCCCTGCGGAATGTCAATTCTTGAAATATCAAAAGAACTTATGTTCAGATTTCACTATGAATATATGAAGCCCAAATACGGGGAGAAAGCCAAGCTGTTGTTCACAGATACTGATTCGTTGTGCTATGAAATAGAAACTGAGGACGTCTATCAGGATGTCAAACCAGATGTGAAGGAGATGTTTGACACATCTAACTATCCCCCGGATCATCCCTCGGGAATGCCAATCATGAACAAGAAAGTGAACGGCCTCATGAAAGATGAAGCTGGGGGAAAGATAATAGAAGAGTTTGTTGGATTGCAAGCAAAGAAAAGCAAGGGAGTGAAAAAACAAACAATAAAGAAACATATCACCCATGAGGACTTCAAGGAATGTCTTCTCAGCGGGCAAAGCCAAATGAGAACTATGAATCTCATCCGCAGCCATCAACATGAGATGTTCTCAGTAACAGTTACCAAAACAGCCTTATCCGCGGATGATGATAAGCGTTTCATTCTGCCGGATAAGATTAGCACCCTTGCTTGGGGGCATTGGAGACTTAATTAAGCTATTAAATCATTCATTTAATAGCTAGGTGGCGCGGCCATAGAAAGGAAAAACAATGTAATTAGCGAAATTACTAAATTACGCGACTCGTTTAAACTGCAGGACATTTGGAGGTGTCTGCACTCTGATCAAGTGCAATTCACATGGCGGGACAAAGCGCTAAAAGTACAATGTAGATTAGACTATTGGTTAATCTCTAAGGAGCTTTCACATATCGTCTTAAACACAGAGATAAAAGCATCAACACTATCAGACCATTCTGCAATAACTTTAACACTGCAGTCCGAGGGTTATGCAAAAAGAGGACCCGGTTTTTGGAAATTTAACAAATCACTTCTTGACGATAACACCTTTATAGAACAACTTCAGAGCACTATTCCTGTTTTTAAAAAGAAACACAATTATCTCACTGACAAAGGCCTTTATTGGGATATGATAAAAATGGAAATAAGAGGCTTTTGTGTGCAATACTCAAAAAGAAAAAATAGAAAGCGTAGAAACAGAGAGAAAGAACTTTCTAATCAAATTGACGCCTTAATGAAAGTACTCGCGACAAACAGGTCAAAAGAGAATATTACTAAACTGTACAGCCTTAGGACAGAACTTAACAAGATCGCTGAGTACAGAACCAACGGCGCCATTATAAGAAGTAGAACAAGGTGGCACGAGCAAGGCGAAAAGAATACGAAGTATTTTCTAAACTTAGAGAAACGTCAAACCTCTAAGACCTTCATTTCTAATTTCAAGTCACAAGATGGACATGAAATAACAGATTCAAACGAAATTTTGAACAACTGTCAAAAACTGTTTTACAAAAACCTGTATACGGCAGTACCCCGCAACAGCTTAAATGATAAGGTATTTTTTGAAAATCCAAGCCTCCCTAAACTAAACGATATTGAGCTGGAGGTGCTTGATAGACCACTCACAAACCAAGAATGTTTCGAAACTCTTAAAATATGCGCCAAAGACAAATGTCCAGGCAGTGATGGATTCACCGTTGAATTTTATTTACTCTTCTGGCCTATACTAGGAGAAGAAATGGTTCAAAGCTTTAACCACGCTTTAACCCACGGACAACTTAACATTACACAACGGCAAGGAATTATCAAAGTTGTGCCAAAAAAACGTAAAAACAAGTTGTACTTAGAAAACTGGAGGCCAATATCCTTATTAAATATTGACTACAAAATATTATCTAAGACCATTGCAAGTAGAATTAGCAATGTTCTTCCCCAACTTATACACGGAGACCAAACTGGATACGTGAAGGGTAGATACATTGGACAAAATATCAGATTAATACAAGATATAATGAAAATAACTTCACTGGAAAACCAACCCGGTATGGCAATCTTCGTCGATTTCAAGAAAGCCTTTGATTCGGTAAATTGGGATTTTTTAACCAAGGTATTAGAAGCATTTAATTTTGGCCCACAAATTAGAAAATGGATAAACGTACTTTACACGGATATCACCAGCTGTGTCATCAACAACGGGTACGCCTCGGAATTTTTTTCACTCCAAAGAGGAGTTAGACAAGGTTGCTCATTATCCGGTATCCTCTTTGTTCTCTGCGCAGAAATTCTAGCACATGCAATCAGAAATGATAAGAATATTAAAGGGATACAAATCTATAACAAAGAATATAAAGGATCTCAATACGCCGATGATACTACAGCTTTCGTTGCCGATGCATTGTCGGCAAGAAATTTGTTTAAAGTGCCAAGAGACGTCGGGCCTGGAAATAAATACGTCAAAAACCGAAGGGATGTGGCTTGGATCCTGCAGGCATAACACATCAACTCCTTTTGATATAGCTTGGCCTTCAGAGCCGATATACGCCCTGGGAATTTATTTCTCTTATGATGAGGATACCGGCCTCAAAAAGAATTTTGAAGAAAAGCTAAATTCGATGAAGAATGTCTTAAATCTTTGGAAAACAAGAAATCTTACTCTCCACGGCCGTATAATCATTCTCAAAAGCCTCGCTCTCTCCAAGCTTGTCTACAACACATCCGTACTCTCCTTCCCACAGGAATTTTTATCCACAGTTAAGTCTGCTATATCACAATTTGTTTGGAATACCCTTCCTAAAATCAAACACAATACAATGATTGGTCCAAAAATAAAAGGAGGTTTATATATGCCGGATTTTGAAATAATTAATAATGCCTTGAAGGTAACCTGGATAAAAAGGTTGTATGAAAGCAGCAATGATGCGAGTTGGAGCCATATACCCCTTGCTTTTTTAAAGCGGGTAGGTGGGATTTTTCTTTTCAAGTGCAATTATGACCTAAAATCCCTTAAATTAGAACTTCCTATACAATTTTATAGAGACGCTTTAAGTATCTGGCAGATGATAAACCAACAAACTCCTGAAAATAAAGAACAGGTGTTAAACGAAATCCTGTGGAACAACCGGTTTATTAAAATCAATGGATACTCAGTCTATTATAAAAGTTGGTACAACGCAGGAGTGATCAGGATCAAAGATATTTTATATGATAACGACTTTTTGACTTTTAATGATTTTTGCCGCACATTCCGAGTCAAAACCAATTTCTTGACATATTATGGCCTATGTAACGCTATTCCCAAAAACTGGATCCGCCTTTTGAAACAACCCAACTTAAATGGTACCCATAGCAATAATAACAATAATGTGGAGACTGATGTGGATAAAATTCCGTTAAACGTGCTTTCATGTAAATCGGCTGCTAAATTTCTAATTCAACAGGAATTCGTACCCCTACAGCAGAACAAAGAATGACACAAGCAAATTTTAATAGGCAAACGATACAAACCATTTACAGTATTCCTTTTACAGTGACAAAGGATATTAGACTCGCTATATTCCAATTCAAAATTATACACCATATCTTGCCAACTAATGCAACTCTATTCAGAGATAAGATAATTCAATATGACAATTGTCATCTTTGTGATGAAAAACAGATTTTAAAACATCTTTTTGTTCTATGCCCAGACGTTCAAGTCTTTTGGGAAACTTTCTGCAACTGGTGGAATGTAAAGAATGACGATTTTATCGTTTTAAATGGGCATATTATCATTTACGGCTACACAAATAACTTCAGGAAATACCTGGGTTTAAACCTCTGCTTAATAATCGCCAAATATTACATTTACTACGCTTCTAGAGAGAAAGATCTCTATTACTTTGAAGCTTTCCTTGTCTTTCTAAAGAGCAAATTATCCATCGAGAAAAGCAAAGCCAAATCGCAAATTAATTCTTAAATAACTCTATTTCTTTGCTTTCGTTCATGTGAGCATTCGAATCTAAAGATCTATTTAGACGGGCACTCTAAAAAATAAATGTTATTTAAAATTTTGATTGAAAAGTATTTGTAAAAAAAGTATTGTAGCTGTAAGTGCAACTGTGATGTAACTAGTTTATGTAACTTAATTAGGTGTAACTCATATAGTGTAACTTAATTAGGTGTAACTAATTTTGTGTAACTATGCCGTAAGTATCTTTGTAACCTACTAACAAGGCTATTATAGAACATTACTGTAACTATCTTGTAGAAAATAATAATTAAAAAAAGGTACTAGAAATCGCCAGCTTGAGAATCAAAGGGCTCTTAAAGCCATCTCGTTAAAGCGTTAGAACGTGAGGTTAATAAAAACAAAATAGAAGAATTGATAGTGAATATGGTAAAGATGCCGTTGTAGCGCACCTTTAGAATAAGTCTACTTAAAATACGTACATGAAAACATCACATGATGCAAATCAGTCAATAGAAATTTATGTTCACGAAATGGGCGTAGTTTACATTTTCAAAAAAAAAAAAAACAACTTTAACATGCAAGGCTGATCAGACAGCAAATTTGTTCGATTTATTTTAATAAGATATGTCCGATATTTCGGTTAGACAAAACTAACCTTCATCAGGGGCTAGGAAAGCTTAGTGAAGATGGAAACAAACGGTTACAATATTTAAAATGGGCTAAGATAAATTGCTGGCACACGATAGGCTAATAAACAAGTAACGGTCCAACTATATATTGCTACTGTTTGTTCTAGTGGTCCTTGCATTTTTACAGAAGTTATTTACATTTTCACGCTAGTGACTAAAATGGGGTCCTATTATTTGGTTATACAATAGACGTGTTTAGAAAATGTTATAGGCTGGGCCTTATCATTATTATTATTATTTATTTATTTATTTATTTATTTTTTTTGCAAAAGGAGGGGAACCCGTGCCCCTCTGCTAACAACTTCTCTGTACAGCATTGGGGGATCTGTTCTCATCAGTGCCCCACTTTTTCAAGACCAAAAGCCAGAATAGTCCTAAACTTCGACGACTAAGGAGAGCTTTTTTTCACAAGATTTGGTGCCGTTTTTTCACCACAAGCAAGAAAGCGTCTGGTAACTATCTGTCTTCGCTTTGTTGAGTGCGTGCTTTTCAATTTTGTGGTTTAGGTTTTGGTCTCACGAGTTTTCTCGCCCTCGCGTTACGTGGAGATGGCCGCGAGTCCCGCACACCAGCCGTTCTTACTGTCCGCTTGATAGCGGAGGAAAACCTGGATCTTGACTCGCTCAGTATAGCGCAGTCGTTACCGAACTTTAAGGAAGAAATCGTTGGGATTGTACCCCTCTACGGAGGAAAGTGCTTCGACATCAGCCTCCGATCTACAGAATCGGCCACGCGGTTCGCGGCATCGGTCTTTGACTGCGAAAGCCGCGTTATCCCTTTACGCCTTTTAGGGCAAAAAGCACTACACGTGTCATGCTTCATTCCCGTTGAATTCCCCGATGAAAACCTGCTACAACTCGTGGAACAATACGGCGACCTCAAAGCTCGAGCAGTCCGCCGGCTTTGCTTCAAAGCCACGGGCTACAAGCACATCGAGAACAGCATCCGTGTCGTAGAATTCACACGTTTACAAAAGGCAGTGTCACGCAAATAATAATAGTCACTCAAGGGCTCGAGTTATTTTTTAAGTACACGGGCCAGCCAATACTATGCTACCGGTGCCAGTCTTCCGAGCTCGTTGTTAAAGACTCCCCGAAGGCGAAACGGCGCGAGGCGAACCGCAGCGCCCGGAGGGGGGGGGGGGATGGACACCAGAGGCCCCCCGGCCCCCACTACAGCAACCAGCAACGACACTCCTCCTGTAACCACAATAGGCCATTTGCACGATAGCGTCATTTGACTACAACTACCAGAACTCATTTCGTTTTTCCTTTCTTATTTAAATTTTGTAATCCCAGTGAGGTTTAAACAACAAAGGCCCTAATTTGCACTACAAAATAAAAAATGAACCTCCGTGCGACCCTTCTTATGACTTTTACAAAAAAAAGAAATAGTTATTGTTGAAACTGCATGTCTTAAAGTATTTAACAAGTAATGAAGAATTAAATTTCAACTTGCATTCGCCTTTCATGTTCTCAGATAAAGCATTTTCTACTTCACCCTATACTAGTTACTGAGCGTGAAGGGTCCATAACCCGGGATCACAAATCCCATTTCCCACACACACAACACAAACACATTCATGACCAGCAAAGCCGCGTAATCAACTGGCTCGAACTCACGTAAGCGTGCAAACATTAACTTTAAAATACATTGATTACCGTTATTCCTTGTTTTTACATTGCCTTATATAACTTATGGTATCAGTCGTAAAAAGTTCGTACGGGTCACAATAAGTCAATATTCATCCCGGGGGGGGTACTCAGCAAAGTTTCGTACGGGGATGCTCCGCCCCGAGGTTCAAACCCTTACCCTTTCATATACCGATTTTGACAGAAAAGGTACCCCTTTCATATACCTTTCATTGAAAATGGTACCCCTTTCATATACCTTTCAATAAAAATGGTACCCCTTTGAGAGCCTTTAAGTGTGTCTGTTTGAGATATTTTGAAAGGCCATTTTTATAATAGTTAAATGGCAGTTTTCCCTACCTTTTTTATGCTTCAACGGCGTGGCTTCGCTTCCCTTTCCTATTCTTCGTAAAATCCCTACCCTTTCATATACTTCAACTCGTGAAATCCCGACCCTTTCATATACCTCTAGCCTCAAAAAGGTACCCCTTTCGGGCGGAGCATCCCCGTATAGCCCATTATAGGGAGTACCCCCCCCCCCCCTCCGGGATATTCATTCCAATGTACGAAAACAAATTCAAAACTGTAACTGCAACACGAACGTAACTCACGGTGTTTACCGTATACACGGTACCTCACCCCTAGAAATATATTTTCAGAATTAACTCTATGTACATTGAATAGTTGAATGGTAAAATATTTCTTGTTTTCAACCGGTCGCGTTTGTGAGTTTATTTTTAGAGATTTGAATTTACAAAATGGTAATTAGATGACGCCAACCCGGGACTTTGCCATTATTTCTACGCCAATTTACAATGCGCAGTTTACAGCTTTAGGATAATAATTTGATAAATACTAAAAAATAAACTGTGGAAAAACGTAAGAATTCACTAGCATCCGTGAGATTTTCAAAACAGATCACTACATCTGTACAAGCCATTGTCGGGATGCAATCCCGAACGCCATTATGAAACAACGGATCAGGAGGTTCTTCAAGCTACAAGAAACACTACTTAAAAACAGAATAAAACAAGGAGCTAAAACATAAACTGCAAGACGTCATTATTCCAGTAGAGATACGGCAGCTTCAGACTTTGATCTTAGACACTTACATCCGTGATAAAGATCCACTTTCTCACAAGTCTTGCACACCGCAGACTTAGACACTAAATCACCGGCTGAGAAATTGACTGATCCAAGCATATTCATAAAAATTAACAAAAACTGCAGCCGATCACTACTTATCTTGCAACAAAAGTTAGCCAAAGACGCCCCAACATGTGCCAAGAGAGCTAGCATAACGAAGGCATAGAGAAACAATAATTCTATAAATGGCAGTGAGTGTGCACAGCATGTAAACTGACCTCCTGTCATTAAAGAGATTTATATCCCAAAGATCAAAGAGTCATACAATACATCGAGCATTTGTCAAAGCTATTCTAGAGGTTTCTTTATACATTTTGCAACTAGCGGGAGTCGTGTTTGGCCTGTCACTTTTATAATACTGATATTCTCAAATTAATATATGTATCGTATGTTTAATAGATAAAATACTACATGTAAAGAAAGCCAAATTTAAAAAACGCGGAAAGTATGAAAAGTATGATTTTCTAGTACTTAGGAAACACAACTCTTTCACCCCTGACGAAGTTAACTTTAAATATATATAACCAGTTATTCAGATTCCCGTTTTGGCGATTATAAATAACACAGGAATGAATGATCGTGCCAGTGGAACACTCAAAAAGGTCTTTAATATCTGAATACACATGCATTCCAAAGATATCCATAACGGAAACTAGTGTAGTAATTATGTCAGGAGGAAATTGGCAATATTTATGAGAATTTAAAGAGTTTTGTGCGAATAGAAATGTTGAGTGGAAAAGACCTATTTACTTCACTTTTGCCGGTATTATTAAGCTAAAATGACGCATAGAATTCAAGTTTACGCTTTGCTGTTAGCAGTTTTCACGTATCGCTATCTTCGCTATTTGGTAGTTTTTCAAGTTTTGCTATTGGTATTAGATCAATTCAGCTTGATTTTTAATTTACTCCGCATTCAGCTGTGAAAAGTTTTGCTTAGTATTCGCTTTTATTATAAGCTTTTGTGCTATTCATCGAAATTTAATCTTCTAAAATTCAACAGGGTTTTGTTTTTGACAATCAAACTTAATTGTTTTAACCTCTTTGAAAAGCATTCAATTACTGTTCCAGGTCGTGCTTTTATTCATACTAAAGTGTACTACCTTCTGAACAATAGTTTTCCTTGAGTTAATTTATCGTCCTTAATTAGATTCGTTCCACAACTCGGCGGTGTCTAGTCAAGTTGACACCTTGTTAGTAAATTTATCATATTCTAAGTTTATGTCTAGCCGATTTTTCACGTATCAAGCTGTACACACAATAGTTGTTATTACTGTTCTAAATTAGTCTCGTTCGGCACTCACGGTTTCTTTTCAGTTTTGTTTAACTAATCAACGACTTGGCAAGTAATGGTGTCATTTTGTTTTTCAGTATGAATAGTTTAGCTGACTCATCGAAGTTAAATTTAGTTTAGCTTTTGTTGTAGGTGAATAACTCGATAATTGTACATCGCTAGTACGTGCCGTACAAGTTATTTGCCGACCTTGCAAATCTATTGATACGACACCATTACGTGCTCAAAAGCCGCTTGCTGACCTGGCTTTTCTGCTACTTCTTTGTTTTAGGGTTTTCAAATGTAGATTACTTTTAAAAATAGTTTTATGAACAATGGACACTTGGGTTAAAAATATATCTTGAAATTTACTTTCGCTGAGCTCAGGGAATTTCGCTTGACACTTTCATTGTGTTCCTTTGTGTTGAACACTTGTACCTTACGTATATAAGTACCTAGTTTGCAATTGTTAGTTTGATTACATCGTTGATTACATTACATCGTTGGTGATTACATTGTCAAGTCCCAAGTCAGGAATAAACGCTGTTTGAACCAAGTCAGATTTCTTGATTGACTTTCTGTTGCGTACCAGTTCGTGGTTTGATCCCGTACCTACCGAGAGTGACGGCTCTCCCTTGCAAGCGAGTTGCCCATTTGAGTTAGTTTTCCCCCGTTATCAAGCGCCGATTCCCCTAAAGCATTTCCTCCGTCACACCGGAAAAACGTTCCGTCACAATTAACCCTTTTAACATATCTATGATAAAAACACTCAATTACAAATCAAATCAAAAGTTTATTAGCATTCCCATTTACATACATGGTATTGCCTATTTCACTAACAGATTAAACTAGAATATAGTGATTGCAGTCTTTGCTAACAGAGTGTTTAGTCTCTCTGAAGCTTCATATATAAAGTGACCCACCTGTGTCAACATTGTTAAAAAAGAAATTAATTCTATATGTATTTTGTAGGTTCAAAAAACTTTTACAATGTAGTGAATTTCTTAGGTCAGAATATGAAACACAGTCGAAAGAGAAATGAATTTCTTCTTCAACGTCATTTGGTAAGCAGCATTCGCAGTGCCTCAAATCTCTTGGAATTTTTGGTTTTGCATGTCTACCCGTTTCAACACGTAGGCAATGATTTCCTGTTCGAAACTTAGCCAGTGTTCGTCTGTGTTTCATATTTTTTATTACGTCATAACAGTTACTAGAACTTCCTGTGTCATTTGTGAATTTAGAATAAAAATTAAGCTTGATGTTTAGTTGAACAAGCTTCATCTGATGTACCTTAGATTCTGATTCTATATTATTAATAATTCTATTTAAGAAAATTTTCATGGATTTCTGACTATTTTCCACGAAAAGAGTATTTGTATCTGATATACCTTGGAAGGTTTCTAAAATTTTGTTTATTGAGGTCATAAAACTCGGATTGTCATGCAATGCAAGGGTATTTGATATGGATAGACACTGTTTTGCAATTACTACTACAAACAGACTCAGTAGATGGGGTTAAACGGATGTTTATTCAAAATTGATACTGCACAAGAGACAACACCCTAGACCGCCAAACGCAAAGGGGAAAAAAGAATGAAATAAGGGTTTGAGAAGAAGAAGTTACGATGTGGGAGAAAGTCTGGTTGTGATAGAATGGAGAATTTTAAACTTATTTTCGTTGGAAAGAGTGAGATAGACTAAATATGCGTCACTCTTCCAATCGCCATGCGATTTAATAAAAGCTGTAGGCGCTCGATTACAAAAAGCAAATGTAGCGCCCCCGCGACGAAAACTGTGCGAGGAATACTGTGCGGGATTAAACCCAATGGCTGAAAGTGACTTCTTAATAAAAGCGTTATACTGGTGAGCCAAGATAGGCTTGTTCGATCCACGAGATTGACAAACGAATAATGGTGGAGGGCGACAATTGTACACTAGCTAAATACTGCCTAAGCGCGGTGACAGGACAAAGGGGCGAACCGGGAATAAACGGCAAGGGAATTTCTAAAACCCGCTCCCGAAACTGGAGTGTCTCCGTGCGCGTGATGCGCAACAAAACCCCTTGCGGTGTGAAAGTCACGCTAGATAGCGTCAAAAAATACGCCTGGGAATCGCCAATTTCAGACAACTTATACGGTACTAAATTAGAGATACGTAAAAAAGAAAATAAGGCTACTAAAAATAAAGCACGCATGCAGACGTGCAAATGATTATCTAAATCGAAAATACGGGACAATTGTAAAAGGATCTCAACAGTGATCGGTTCTTTTCGTGCGACACAATCACCCAAGATCCGACGCACCGCTCGTTTGGCAAGATAAACGTCATTATCGTGAAGAAAGGCAAAACTGGCACCACACGAGCGGTTAATATGTGAAATAATGCTCAAATAATTAGCGATCGAACGGTATGACGTTAAAGAACGTGACAAAAAAAACTAAATAAAGCAAATAAACGGATTTGGAAACTGGAAAAGGTAAGAAATCGAAATATTGGCAAAACAATAAATATGTTCGCATATAGCATCTCATAGAGCGCTTTGTGTAGTCGCAAAAAGCATGGACCTGCTAGCGCTGCAAAGCGTCGATGTGATCTGCGAGATTAAATTGAAAAACAGAAAGAAAAAAAAATCAATAAACTTAATAAGGATTTATGAAAATAAATAGAAGTAGCTACTTAATATACATTAAAAACGAACTTAGAGTCGCTAGGAAATACTTGGGTAATGTTCAAGGTAGCTACGGCATGTTGCACATATTCTGAGTTCGACGAGTCTAAGTGAGAACGACTCAACGCATCCGCTAAAACGTTAGACTTCCCGCTAATGTAACGCGCAGATAAACGGATATTGTTAAGAGACAGCAACAACCAAAGTTCACGTAGACAACGCTGCATGAAGGCGTTCGTTGAACGTTGATTGTTCAGTGCGTATACGCTGACCTGATTGTAAGCAGTTCGAGCTGGTTAATGTTCAAATGTTGACTAGCAATAAAAGGAGGAAACTTTGCATGGAAGAATTCCCCAAAACACACTGCACCACAAGCATCAAGACAAGCATCACATGCCAACAGTTCTGGATCGGACACAGTAATGGCGGTCGGAATCACTGAGACACCATTGTAGTGTTGCTCTTGCTTTCACAAAGGATAACACAGGAATGAATGATCGTGACAGTGGAACACTCAAAAAGGTCTTATCTGAATACATGCATTCCAAAGATATCCATAACGGAAACTAGTGTAGTAATTAACCCTTTTAACATATCTATGATAAAAACACTCAACTGCATCACCTTCCTGACTCTTCAACGAACCAGATACAAACACGAATAAAAAGTCAGCAAAGATTGTTTGTGAAGCAAAGTAACAGGTGAAGTTAAATCGAATTTAAGAACTCTACTAACTTACCGTTTCCTAAACACAGATTTTAAAAGCCCGTAATCGTCACACTCGTCGGACTCCATCCTCAAACACGTGCAGACTGCACAATCGGTCAAACCTAGGGGAGGGGCTCGAAACGCAACATTCATATATTTTCCAACTAGGGTTGAGTGAGGCATGAAGTGGAACTTGAAGACAGTTTGGACAATAAAGTTACTGTTTCGTGTTTTTGTTTCGTGCCATTTTAAAGTTATTTCTGCTTTTCTTTCTTTGTTTTTTTTTTGTAAAAATCGTAAGGAATTATTTTTCTGTTGTTTTTTTCATCCGCATTTTATCATCCGCATTTTGTTATCCGCATTTTATTATCCGCCGTCCGCCGTCCGCCATCCGCCATCCGCCATCTGCCGCCATCCGGTCCGCGTTTTACAGAACGGTGAACTCTCATAACTCATAATTCTCATAACAGTGAACTCCGAGACGACCGGCACAACAGTCATTTGTATTCCTGATTCAACTCCAGACACGTCCTTAAACGAACCAGAGACTGTTATCATAATACTGATACGTTTTTACAACAACGTACAATAATTCATTCACTAGTTTTCTCGTTGTTTATGTTCATATTGGCGCCAGAACAGCAACCATAACTATGGGAACTATACAAACCTCCGGTCAGGAAGTAAAATTGCAGTTTAATACCGATGCCTTGGATTTTATTTATACTTGCCCAGAAATCCGCAAGCATTTCCTTCCAGCAAATTTTAGCTGTCTCCGCGACCCGCAAAAATATCCTCCCGCAAAACAAATTCAGTCGCACAATCCGCATAATATCCTTGTGCACGGTAGCTAAATAAACAAAACTATGACGTCGTTCCCATACTATTGCATAATCAAACCGTAATAGCAATGAATCAAAATAGAACAAACGCAATTTTGCTCTGCCATATCGCTCATATTAAAACACAAACTTTCCCGTCCCATTTAACTTTCTTAAAACGTCTCCATTCGTAAAAATACACCGTGAAATTCTCAAACTGCGTTTGCCAAAAAAAAAACGCAATGCAGCTTTAATGGCTTTACGACAAATGATTGAAACTGATAGGTAACGTGAGATATCGAAACTTAAGAAGAACTTAATACCTAGCTTTGCGGTAACGTAATGTAAGATATGACAAGTTCGTCACAAGTTTTGACATCCCGATACCCAAGGGAAATTAACAATAGTTCCGGGGGTGCTCCCCAAAAATTTTAGGAGCAGTATGTGATGCCCTTCTTGAAATCCTAACCGGTTTAACCAACCATATCCTCGATGCCCTAATATAGCTTCTATAAAGAAGAAACAACTAACCCCCCCGGACAAAAGTCCACAAAAATTTGTTAACAACTTTTGTCCCCATATTCTAGTGACTCCTATATCTCGTTATGCGCGCATGCGCTTTAACGAGATAAAAACGATCAATCCTATAGAAAACAATTTGAAGAATGTGAAGATAAACTCAAAAGACTCAAACGAATATTATGTGAAGAAGAACAAGAGAAGATGAGAGTGACAACACCTTCTTCTCCACCTTCTCCTCCTCCTCCACCTTCTTCTCGCCCACCTCGTTCATCTTCTCGCCCACCTCGTTCACCTCGTTCACCTCCTCCACCTCCACCTCCACCTTCTCCTCCACCTCCACCTCCACCTTCTCCTCCACCTTCTCCTACTCCTTTAACTTCTTCTACATTTATTCCTGTATCTTCTTCTCCATCTTTTAATCTATTTGATCCTCCATCTTCTCCTCCACCTCCATCTTCTCACCTACCTTCCCGCTCGTCTTCTCGCCCACCTCCATTTTCTTCAAAACCAAAGTCCAATCCAAAACCAAAACCACAGTCCAATCCAAAACCAAAACCAAAGTCCAATCCAAAACCAAAACCAAAAGCTATGTCTTTAGCTCAACGAGAGAAGGATGTAGACAAAAGGATAGATAGATTAATAAAGGAAAGCCAAGCTGAAAGAGAAACTAAGGAAAAACAGATAGAAGCAAATAGAGCAGGGTATCGAGAAGCTCTGAAGAAATTCATTGTTGGATATACTCCCGGTGAGCAATACAAAGATGTACCATATGATCCAAGAAACAAGATGATTATATTAAATTCACACACAGGTGAATTTTCCACCGTAAGCAACTATGATGATTTTCAGAAATATTTCGAAGACCGTGGTTATGTCAACTATCCTCCGAAGCAAACATATATGAACTATTCTTCAGAGGGGCAATGGGGTTTTTATGCTAGAAGAGCAGATGATCAAGATGAACAAGATGAACTTTGGAGACTAGTCACATTAATCAAGAATTGATTCATTTTTTTCTCTATTTAAAATGATAACCAAGTTTAATTATGATATCCAGCTCTCAGAACCAGAAACAAAGAAATCAGGGCAGTTTTCATTCGCCGTTCTCCCAATTCAATATGAGGACAACAAGCCACTTGATATTTTTCGTCGAATGAAAATATGGGAACACAAGACTGATGACAAAGGTCCTGGACCTTTCAAATCAAATTATTCCCTGGGTTTCACTCTCGATGAAAAATCTCAGCAAATGTTCGAAGAAATGCAAACCAAGATTCAGCAACTAACCAAAGCCAAACAACCAGCACTCAAGAAAGTAAATCCCAAACTCAGACTTTAACCAGATTCTTTGCAGATTGTGAAAGATGATCACAGTTCCCAGAAGAAAATCTATGCTAAACTCTATGTCAACAAAGATGGTCGAATCAATTGCCCATTTTCCAAAGAAATAGCCGAAAAAACAAAAACCACATGACTTAATAGGAATCCCTCTAGACGGCCTGCTTGTAGTTAGATTGCGTCAAGTATTTCTAGGTAATATCTCCTCTATCTCTGTTGTAGTTAAAGAAGTTCTTGTGAAAGAAATAGTTCAGCCTCAGAGTTATTTCGATGAATATGAGGATGAGGGTCTTGTAGTTGACGGCACTAATGATCTTTCTTGCTGTGGAAATTAAATGAAGAAATTATTAAAGGACAACCTTTAATAATTCAATTTTCATCCGAAGATTCACAAGTTGGGCACTCTGTTTCAGAATCTTCCCAAACCATAACTGGGTTTTCTGGCGTCCAATCTGGGTCATTAACTGTATCATCTTCTGGTTCCCAATCTGAATCCAATTCATTTTCTAGATTTTTATCTTGAGAATCGTACCATGTTTTTGAATCACTCATTTTAAGTCTTGTCATAATCTTTTTCATATTTTTCAAGATTCAAACATAAGTCAGCAACGATACCGTCTATAACTTTCATTTCATGTACAAATTCTTGAGAGTCAAAGTCATCTCCCCGCAAGAAGGATCTCAATGTCGTCAAAACATTTTCATATTTAGTCATTGCAAACTGACTTATTTCAATTTTTCTGCGGAAGTTTTTCATTTCTTGGAAAGTCTTCAAGAAAAGACCTGCTCCATTAATTACACCCAGGACTATTGGATTCAAAGTCACCCCTCCAACGACGGTTCCAGTTACAACAAGAAAGGTGGAGCTGAGCGTCAACAAAAGATTCATTTTCTTGTAACGTCTGTGTGCCTTTTTACAGCACCAACATTTTTTATGATAGAAAGCGAAGAGCTTTTTCAATTCTTCAACTTTTTCGTTTGGAAGTGTTGGATCAATATGATTGAAATTAAATAAATCACTTTTGGTGTAACTATCTTGCATTTTTATTGCAAGAAAAAAAGTTTCTTCAGGGTTTCTATGAACGATAGAATCTGTTCCTTTATTTCTTTCAGTTTTTGTGTGTCTATTTTGAACTCAAACATTTTAGTTGGGGAAATCAAATTTCAAATAAAAGACTTAATGTATATTTTGTGCTGTTTCCCATCTTTCGTTTTTTAGCTAAACTTATCTGAAGAGATCCACTTTCATCCAAAGCATAGTTAATTGGTATTTTTTGTGGGCCACTGTGCGGGTATTCTTGCCGTTCAAAATATGTTTTCCCGCGGATGGTCAATTCAATTTGAGATCGATCCAAAGCACCTGTGCTAATCACAGTTGCGCTTTTCAAGACGCACTTTGCTGGAACAAAAAAATTATTCACGTCACCATTGAAATAAACATTTGTTCTATGCTTAGCTGCGTCATAATAAGCGCACATGAAAAAGCTGGATTTCAGATTGCTAATCAACTGATGACCATTCATATTCAAATTAGTTTGCATGACCATTCTTTGATTTTCGAATATGAAAGGCCAATCATAAACATCAATAGGAACATCGTCATGAGAACCCTTGATCCCATATATGATCAACTTTGCGGGTCCTTCTGCAGCTGATTCGGCAGTTCCTTGCCATTTCAGATCCAGGTAAATATACTCAGGTGGAGAGATCTGCCATTTACGCATGTGGACGATGGATCTAGAACAATTCGGCAACTGCGTTGTTGTTTGTTGACCGATATTCAAGCTTGTACTCCGAACGTCAACACTCACAGAGTTCATTGAAGCGGAAAAGAATTCAATGCAAATAGTGTATTCTCCCTCTGGCAATTTATACATATCGAAACCAAGTCTCCCAGAGTATAGTTTGCTGTCGTCTTTGGATATTGTCAGATCATACGCTTTTTTATTGAAAAGATGCGGTGAACTTGAAAAATCATTGATTCCAGTTACTGTCATATCATGCTCAGAGCTGGATTCATCAATCTCTTCCATTAGATACCGGAATTCATCTTTCGGGCGAGAGTTTGACGCGATATGTGAGTCATCAACGTATTTTTTGAGCTTCTCTTCTAATTCTATCGTGTGGACTACCACATTGCTTATCTTGAGATCAAGATTTTTATCGCCACTATCCACATAAGATTTTGGTGTGGGTTGATGTTCAAGAGTTGGCGCTGCAATATTATTGATTTGTTGTGAATTCATATCCAGGTTTCCAGTCATTGTTCCACCTTCCAACGAAAGTTTTTTAGCGAATTGGCCATCCACATATCTTTTGCCTTGGTCGGCAACTTCGGGATCTTTCACATTGAAAATGGTGTGATTTCCCATATCCAAACTAGTCTCCATTGGAAACGCCTCTTTGCGGCTGAGAAAGATATTCTTGACGTCATTATAAGAAACAAGATTGTTATAATGTGCCCCCAAATCATGCCATGTTTGTTGTTTTGAGTTTTTTACATTGAAAAGTTCTTTCAAATCAATATCTTTGGCAACTTCATGCGTTGGTTCAGGAGCATTTGGGTGGAATTTTTTCAGAGTGATCATATTCACCGCTGACAAATCGTTGTCTTCATCAGTTTCCATATTGGTAATCAGTTTTCTGTTCATATTGATTTCTCCAGGAAGAATCAGTTTATTTCCCCGAAGATCAAGGTCTCCTGTCATGTGGGTGGTTCCATCCAAGTTCAGAAAATGTGTTTTAGCAGTTCCCCAGTTCGTTGCATCCTTCAGGTCGGATGGATCGCCAACATTCACCATTTTTTTGTTTTGCATATCATAATCCCCTGAAGATGTTAATTTAAAACCAACGCCTGGCAACCATCTTTGCCTCTTTGATTAGTTGATTGTCTTGTTTTAGCAGGTAATAACCCATTAGAATAACTCATCATTTGATATAGTCTCATCAAAGTTTTTAGAAATGAATTTCCTCGGTTTATCAATATACAGGAAAGAATATGGGTCCTTGGTTTCAGTGACATAGTCTTCCTTGCTGACGTTATTCTCTCTGCAGAGCATAGAAATTTCATTGTTGCTGGGGAATTCATAAATGCAAAAATGCGAACAATTCAAACGGATATCTTTGGGTGTTTTATAATAACTTTGCGAAAGATAAATAATAGAGTAATTCTTATGTCTGCCTCTGATAAAATAATCGATCAATGGCTTTTGATTCTTTTCGCAAACAAAATCGTCAAATATAACTATTTTTTGATTGCCATCTGTCAATTCAGAAACGGGAATGATATCATCGGGACTCGCTTCCACGACGTCATACCCAGCTTCTTTGCTGATTGGACGAAATGTTTTCAACAGATGCTGATATTTGGATTGGTCAAGATTTTTCGCATAGAGATAGATCTTATCATAATACAACAGCCGAAAAATCATAACCAGAAGAACATTTGTTTTCCCTGATCCTGAAGGACCGCAGATAAGCATTCGGAAATTTTGATTTGGCATGAAAGGATGCAGTTGTCGAAAATTGGTTATGTGATCATTGAAATCATAGTTTATTATTCTCATTTTATTATGTTCTACATCTTGTTCTACATCTTGTTCAATATCCCAAATTATATATGATTGATATAAAATGAGTTTATTGAAATGGAAAGAACTTGCACAAAGCAAATCTGCTTTAGGTAAAAAAATTAATTTCGTTCATGATGCCATCACCCAGAAAAAGCTGGGTGAAGAGACAAGTCAAATCGAATATGGTAAAATGTTTAAACCCATAACATCGAAATTAGATGACGTTATTGAGGCCAACCTCAATATTAGACCCCAAAGGCCCTTGAAAAGAAAAGTTATTGGGAAAAAGGGACCACAAGAAATTGATTATTATCCAGACATAGATCCATTTGATGAAATGGATGTTGAAGGGTTATTTGATGATGCTGACCCTAGTGAAGCAGCTGTTTTACCAGAAGCAGCCAAACAAATCCCAGCTCTTCCCCCATCATACAGCGAAATGGATAAAGAGCTAGCAGATGAAGCACCCCCTCCATATGAAGAAGATGAGGTTCCTGATTATAGTGTAGAACCGGGTGATGAGGAAATGAGGGAGGACGACAAAACACTAACTGAGCTGCAACTCTACAATTATAATACAGTGGATTCAACCTTAACCACGACAAATCTTTCACCAACACAGAAAAAAATTATCTTGAGAAAAACGTTTTAGCTACAGCAATCCATCGAAGAAATCAATTGAAAGGTTACAAAGCATCTTATACCAAAAAGTTTAATAAAGGCGAAATAACTGAAGACGAAAAGCAGTTAAGGCATAAAAAAATAGATCGCGCAAGAAAAGTATTAAATGATTACATAAAGCATTATGATAATAAACTCAAGTCGTTCAAAGGCTCAGGACTTAAAAAAGGCGGTGGAAATATAACATTTTTCAACGATCCCAAAGAACTTCTGCAGAAACTTGACGTTATTATTGGCTCCATCCTTGCTGGAAATACAAACCTGGGCATAAGAAATACTGGAGTTGCGATTCTCGATATTCTTCTGAAAGAAGCATTGATAAATAGATCACAACATGATACGATCTATAAAAAGTATTTCAAACTATAAAATGGAAGAAAGAGAGATTGTTTTATCATCCTACGCTGTTAAGAACGGTGGCAACAAACCAGAAAATTTCACAACAAAATTCAATCGACCAATTGTTTTGGACCCAAATGAACAATATGTTGTTGGACTTAACAGAATTATCAATATGAGTTTTACGTGGTATAACATCAATGCAGGATACAATAATCAACTGATCAGATACAGCTCTGACGGTGGGAAAACATTTCATGATATCGCTTTCCCAGCTGGAGTTTGGGAGTATGAAGAGATAAATAATTTTATTCACAGTGTCACAGGCACCGTCCCTGAGGAAAAGGATAAATTCCCAATCAATCTGGTTTTTAACCCCACAACCTTCAGAGTAATAATCACACTGGATGAAAATTATCAACTGGATCTGGCTCAAAGTAATTTTAACGAACTCATTGGCTTTGACAAAAAGATTCTGAAGGATAAAGTTAATATTGGCCCCAGAGTGCCAAATTTGAGTCAAGATACTGATATGTTGAACATTCATTGTGATCTGACAAGTGATTCGCTTGTTGATGGGCAAGATACTGATATGATTTATTCCTTTTCAACATCTGTTCTGCAGGCATCATATAGTTTTGAGCGTGAACCCATGAGAGTAACATATAGCCCTGTGAATAAAACCACAATAAGCTCCATTCAAATCTATATCACTGATGGAAAACGCAGATTAATCAATCTGAATGGAGCTGATACAACATTCTCACTTTTATTGAAAAAGGTAATAAAATGAAAAGTTATGAATTCTCTCGTTATTATAACCCGAAATTAGGGCGGTTTGTTTTCCGACACAAAGGAACAGGTTCGATTGTTGATAATATTTTTAAACCAATGAGAGCGGTGGCGTCGACCGTCTTCAAGAAATTCGCGAAACCCATTGCGAAGAAACCATTGGAGTCAGGAATTTCTCACTCTGGAGATAAAATAGGCAAAAAAATGGTAGAAAAATCTGGTGATCTGATAATGAAAAAAATAGGGAATATGAGAAAGGGAAAGCCTCTTGGGAAACCACCTAACAAAAAAACCAACCAACCCGACCACAATCGGGCCGCCCCGACGGTCCGCAATCAACCCCTGCACAAGGAGAGAGTGCTGATGATATATTGAACAGACTAATATCTGGGCAAGGAATTCGAATTCGAAAAAGAAAAGAAAATAATATAAAATGGCTTTTCGATCGAGTGAATATTTACAAAGAAATGAATTAGTGCGCTTCCAGTTGGATGATGTAATCAGAGCACCAGCTAATGCCCAACACCAAACAAAGAGTGGTTATAAATTTACAATTAATGATAGATCGGCATTCTATGATTGGTATAATGCTTATTTTGAAGTGCAATTTCAACTCCAGAAATTAGCAGACGGCGCTGGGTATGCAGCAGCCGATAGAATAACCGTTATAAACGGTTCTCATTCACTGATTAAACAACTGAAGATTGGTTCTGCAGGAAAGATTGTTTATGATACTAATAATCTGCATAAAGTCACTTTCGCTAAAAATTTGTTGGAATACTCCGATTACTTCAGCAGATCAGTAGCCAAGAATAGTTTCTGGTATTTGGATACTAATGCAACAACAGCTGTTGGAAATACAGGATTTGAAGCTCGCAGGATACAATCTTAAGCGGTTCAAAACAATGGAAACGGTGGTGCAAAGAACATTAATACGATTATTCCCCTGAATCGTTTTTCATTTTTTGAAGAGTTGGAAGATAAGATGCTTTTGCCCATGCAGTTGCAATTTGTGATTACCCTTAATGATGATGGGGAATTAATTCATATGGCTAATGGCGTTGATGCTGGAAGAGTTGTTGTGAATAGGTTTTTGCTTTGGGTTCCCAGACTGACACCCAAAGATTATCTTTATGATAAATTTGTTAGTTCATTTCTGAAAGAAACACAATGGAAATATTTAAGGGAGATGTATGCAGAATCATATCCTACGCAGTCATGAGGATTCTTCCAAATAAATCCTAGTATTGACAATGTGAAGCATATTTTCATTTATTTGAAAAGAACAGCCCCGCCCAATGATGATCCTGCAGAAGATAGTCCTTATCTTATGGATACTTTCAAGCTGAATGAGGCAGATAACGCCTCATCCTTGTCGAACTGTCGATTAGAGTATGGAAATGGTGTGTTTTACCAGGAAACAGAGTACGACAGTGAATCAAAAGTAAGAATATTCCAGGATGTCATGGCTTATGCAATGAGGAAAAATGACTACAACACTGGAACACAATTGAATTTAGCCAATTTCAATTCTCTTTACCCGTTGATCTATTTCGATCTGACTTATCAAACTGAAAAACCGACAAGAGATCCCAAGCAGTTGATATTCAGATATCGATTGAACGCAGATGCAGCTGCAAACTTCAATGTACATGCGATAGTTCTCTATGAAGAAATGGTGAAAATTGATAAAATTGGAAATGAATTGGTTATCGTATAATTTAAAAAACATATGTTATCATTTAAAATGACAACATATCATCCATATAAAGTAAATTTATCCGAAGGGCAAAAAGGAAAGCTTGCAAGAGCATATAAGACAAACAGCCCTATCACGCTTAGATTAAATTCAAATCAAAACAAGAGGAAATGATGAATTGATGCTTACATCCAATCAAATTAAAAGACTCAACAAAGCGGCATCCCTTGGAAATGGAGTTGAGATTAAAATATCTAAAACACAAATAAGAAAAGTCATGAGGCAAGGCGGTAGTTTATTTTCTGCTGTTATTCCGTTAGTGAAAACATTAGGGCCCACCCTGGCTAAAACAATCGGTTTATCGGCGCTTGCTGGTTTAGCGAGTGAAGGAGCAAGTCAAGTCGTTAAAAAGATAAGCGGGAGCGGGCAAACAGGAGGGTTTCTCATCCCGCAAGATAAAATTCAGAAACTGATTGCCTATAAACATCTGCTGACAAATAAACAGAAACGAGATTTTGAATGCCCTTCAATCGGGAGGCAGATTAGTGATAAATCCAACACCAAAACAATCAGGGGGAGCATTGGGTACTATATTAGCAAGTATTGGTATTCCTTTGGCTCTTGACATGGTAAAAAACATGTTTGGAAAGGGGCGCGGTCGCGGGGCACCACGCATGGGCCGGCCAAAAGGAAAAGGCGCGCCAAGATTGGGGGCCCCTTGGGAGCCGCCACCCCCATTTAATGGCAACTGGAGACGAAACACTGTTGGAATGGGCAGAAAAAAAATTAAAAAAAGAAGCGAAGCGACCGCGTCAGCGAGGAAAGGGGCTTCTTTTAGGACCAAACAGTCCACTCAACAGCATTCCACTTCTCGGAGCAATATTCTGAGGCCCAAATTCACGAACAAACCGCTGAGTAATATTGATCTGTTGAACTCGATTACATATCTTAGAATTCCAAATTTCAAAGGGATATATGCAAGAGATGAATTTATGCCCAGAAAACATAGCCCATGCATCTTGAATCTTGATTCACTTAAAAATGCAGGAACTCATTGGGTTTGTTGCGTTCCAGCACATGACGGGAAATTCACGTGGTATTTCGATAGTTTTGGGATGGGTTATCCCCAAGAATTTACAAGTGATGGGAAATTCATACTTTACAACACAACTCAGTATCAAAACATTAACAGTGTCCTTTGCGGGTATTATTGCCTTTATTTCCTTCATCAATGGTCACTCGGAAAAGATTATTATGATATCCTGAAGCCTTTGAGTCCAACTGATACCATGTTCAATGAGAAATTCATAAAAGAATATTTCGAATAAAAATGGAAACATATTGCATTAAAGAGAAACGAAAAACTGGCTGCGTGGAGCCAACCGGTTATATGACTGCCAAAAATGGAAAACCTATGTGGTTTTGTCATTGCACTTCATGCGGAATAAAAAAGATAAGATTTGTGAAGGGAAACTGACGCGGCCTCCGCGTGGCGGGGGCTACAGCGGAGCTGGTTTTTTTCGATATAGCCGACAGCCATTCACTCGGCGAAATGGCTGTAAAAGGAAGTGTTAAAGGATTATATAATCTTGGCCGTATTGGATTAAGTAAAGCGGTTAAATCAGATTTTGCCAAACAAAAGATTAAAAATACTGTGAGCAAATATCTTGATCAAGGTTTGGATGCATTCACCAAAGATCTTTCAAAGAAATTAGATCTCTTATCCGGTCGCGGAGTTGACGTTCATAAATTAATTGGCAAACTGCCAAGACCAAAGAAAGGTTTCACCCTCCCAGGGCATAACTATACAGGGCCTTATAACCCACTCGATAAACAAGTTAGATTTGATGAAAACACTGGGGAGATCCTCGAAATTTATCAGCAACCCACGGGAAAAACAGATGCAGTTGCTATGCAGCATGATGTGGATTATTCAGTCTGCGCAAAGAAAGCAGACCCGCGTCAGTGTAAAAACAAAGCCGACAGGAAAATGGTCGCCGCGTTTGACTCGATTCCATGGAATGAAAGACAGTGGGGTCATGCTTTGGCGCGAAATGTAATCGATGGAAAACAAAAACTTGGTTTAGGTGCACCAAAAAACGGCGGAAGGTTTCGAGGATAGATTGGGCTCGAAACCTAAGCGATGAATTACATAAACCAATCATACGGCACTTTCCAAAACGAAGAGTCATTGCCTATGGAGTTGACAACATCTGGGCGGCAGATTTAGTCGAGATGTGGAAATATTCTAAGTGGAATAAAGGAATCAAATATCTCCTGATGGTGATCGATGTCTTCTCAAAATATGGTTGGATTCGACCCTTGAAAGATAAAAAAGGACAATCAGTTACTGATGCCTTTAAAGATATATTTAGCGCAAAGCGAAAACCGAAAATGTTATGGACTGATACGGGAAGTGAGTTTTTCAACAGAACAATGAAAGATCTGCATGATAAGAATGGGATAACTTTATATACAACGGAACTTGAAGAAAAGTCATCTGTTGTCGAACGTTGGAACAAGACGATGAAGGAAAAACTCTTTAAGATGTTTAGCGCTAACAATAATACAGTATATTTCGATAAACTAGACAAGTTAGTGGATCAATATAATAGTCGTTTTCATTCGAGCATTCGGATGACTCCCGCAGAGGCGAGCAAACAGAAAAATGAGAAAAAGGTTTTCGCTAATTTATACGGAGACCTGATTTATGCTAAACGCAACCCAGAAAATTCAAGGTTGGCGACAGAGTTAGAATATCAAAATACTAGCGAAAGATATTCGACAAAGGTTTCACGCCGAACTGGACAGAAGAGATATTTGTGATTGACGAAATATTGAACACAAACCCCGTGACATACAGGTTAGTCGATCTGTTGGGAAAAAAAAATAACTGGAACGTTTTATGAAGCAGAATTACAGCCTACCACTCAGGATGTTTTCCGCATTGAAAAGGTTATTCGCCGTGACCAGAAGAAAAAGAAAGCTTTGGTTAAGTGGAAAGGCTATTCTGACAAATTCAATTCATGGATACCGCTGAGTGATGTGGAAAAAACTATCTTAGCCTTTCCTTTTCAGCAGTAGATATAAAAGGATGATTCCGCGCCAAAACACAAAAACCCAAAGCCCTCTGCAATAAAAAAATCCAGGAGTAAACTCATAGGAAGCGAATCCCTTAGAACTAACCATAGCCGACTCAAATTCAAATTCGGCCCCGCTGGATAATGCAAGCTAGCAACGAGGCGCCAGCAAAGACTAGCTCTAGTTAATTTTCTGGATAATAAAATAACACACAAAAGTGTCATTTTTGAGACCCGCTAAATTTCAAGGGAATAAAATAACACTTTTTGTGTTATTTGTGTGGTTTTCTAAGACCCGCTAATTTTTTAACAATAAGTTTTTTGATTTTTATTTGAAAATAACATTTTAGCGATAAATTTAGCGGTAGTTAATTTTTAGCGGTAAATTTTAGCAGATGGGGAAGTTGTTTTTTAGGTTTTCTCAAAATTTCTTAGGGCAGGGAGCTTTGGGTTTTTGTGTTTTGGCGCGGAATCATCCTTTTATATCTACTCGGGGGCGCTTATTGGAAGGAGGGCGGTAAATCGAATCATTACGGTAGCTATTTTGAGCTCCATTTCGTCTTTTCGATAACCTATCGGCTATTCTCTGACGTCATGGAATACTTTCGAAATGTCCCAAAAACTGGAAAATAGTAAATGGTTTGAGCTCAGAAGTTTCAGTAGTCTATTAAGTGTTTTCGTCCGGGATAGCGCAGTCCTTAAAAACTGTTGTTGTTGTGGACAATGACTGACGTTTAGAGTTGTGTTAATTGTACACCGTCATTTAATGTTCTTATCTGGTGATGATTGGTCAGCTAGACCTTAAATCCTTGATGCTATGAGCTGTTGAGGCTAAAGTCAGTGGCCGGTCAGTTTCGATCCGTGTTTTTTCAATGTAACTGTCTATCGTCAGTTAAGAACAGCAACATCCTAGAACTTAATAGACGTGGCACTTGCAGCGGCAACCAACTCAACACAACAAAAGCCAACCGGACACCTGTTACCATAACGAAGGTACCCTACATCGAAAGCACATCACACAGATCCTACAGCCTACAATATATCTGTGTCGCTCACAAACCGATCACTTCTTTACAAGAGCTTCATACCAATATTAAGGACAGCTCGAAGAGCCTAGCGACACGAACGAAAAGACTCGTTTTCTTGTGGACACTTTCTTAAGTTTGTTATTATTGCATCGTAAATAGGTTAAAAATAGAGTACAATAGCTTTTAAATTCACAACTGCATTTACTTATAGATTAGGCACATTTATCTATTACTACTAGTGTTATTATATACCTATTTATTTTATTATTGTGCTATTAATTAAGTGTCCCTCATTTAGTTATTTGTAAACTGCTATTTCAGCTTGACACTAATAAATGAATTTAAGGCATTGATTGATTGAAAATCAGTATGCAAGATCAAATGCTATGACTGCCAGGCTACTTGAATTGCTGAGACTGGCAGAAATTTAAATATAGGACTGATAGAATAGAAATGGGTGATAAAAAAATAACGATATCAACAATCACATTACTGATCAAGCACCATTTACAAAACAACCACAAAGCAAGAGCCAGAGACATTTATACCATCAACTGACGGTGTACCCTTCACATTACTCTGAAAGCCAGTTAATGTCACCCACAACAGTATTGTTCAGATGAGATACTCCTATAGTTAATGTTCGTAACTTTAAAAGGAAAAGCCAGTAAGTCAATCTTAGCATTAACTGACACGTGTCCTTTTTTAGGAAACCCAAAATTCGGCCACTGGTTCCTAGATGGTTCTGATCGTGATGTAAGGTCTGTAAATAATGAAAACTTTTCTGTTTATTAACGGTATAATTAAGCCAGTCGATAGTCTTTTGGCTACTCATTCAAACTCAGAATAGTACGAGCTACATGTATATGGCTAGATTTATTATGTTGCTAGCATCAAGATACAAGGTAAATTTTCGGCATCACGACGGGTCTATGTGATATACAATAACTATAACTTAAAGGCCCATGTTCACCCAATCTGCTTTGCGCGCTAGTGTTTTTGTTTTGAAACGGTTCAATTGTTCAATGTAGCGTTATGATTGGCTGGCACGTCAATTTTTCGATTTTCCGTCTGTGCGATAACAGCCGGGGCGCGCAAAGCAGATTGGGTGAACATGGGCCTTTAAAAAGATTCCCAAAAGAGCGAAATGATTTATAGATAATGTTTTATTTTTAAAGGATATTATTAATATACAGCATATTAATATAAAGGATATTTGCGGTGGATCTCAAGGGAGAGGCGAGTCATGTTTCTTCTTCCTGTCACCTAAACCTTCGTACATATTATAAGTATCTGTGGCGAAACAAAATTAATAAATAAGTAAATTAATTAATTAATTAAAATAAAGAATTAAATAACACTATATTTTGCCAGGGAACTTCGCATTCATTGTAAAACTAGCTGCTAGATGTTGGTCTTCATCTTGTAGGTATTTTGGCCCTGTAAACTTAACTGAAGGCTGGTGTCCTGGCAGCAAGGCCGCCTATTTCAGTCAAATCGGTTCCTATGCTACTGTACCCAACATCAACATCACAAACTGCGACTTCACAATTGCATTTTGGATTAAAACCAGTGGTTTTGAGGGGCCTATAATAACACTCCGGTCAACGAGTGGAAATTTATTTTACGTTGCAATCAAGAAATCCATTTTATTTTTATCGGTGCACAACACGTTGGAAAAAGCAAACTTCAAAAACAATGATTGGAATCATATTGCTGTAACCTGTGAGCAGTTTAAGATCAGAGTGTTTGTTAATGGATCAGAAATATTCTTACAGGAACAATGGAACGAGTACTTCTTTTTAACGTCAGAAAGTGGCGAGCCGGACTATGCGATTGGAAATGATCCGGTTTTGTTTAACATGCCACTAATAAATGGACCGTTTATTGGATCAGTTATGGATCTCTATGTTGTTGACATGGCTGTATCTGTGAATGATATTTCTGACTTGAAAAAAGGTGAGATGTCTCAACTATAGAATTGTTCCAAAAAAACACTTCATTGGAAAAATACGAAAATTATACCATGCGCGATTTAGGGGTAACACTAATTCTTTTGTTAAAACAATAAAATATTAGAACACAAAAGAACGACAATACAATAGACAACAACACCATAGAATATATTAGAATACATAATTTTACCAAATGCAATGAAGCTGTACAATGTACAATGGACCATGTCCGTGCACGGTTCGTCCACTCAATATTTTTTATTTCTATTCTATATTCAACAACGGAAAAAGCCAATCCACAGTCTTATTTTCAGTTTTTTTATTTGAAATTCTACAAATACAGAACCCGATTTTACCTAAAACACATCGTTTTATTAAAGTTCAAATTAAAACCACTTAACCAAATTATGTACATAAGAAAAACGTCAAAATCTCCCAAAATTGGAAAATCATTTTCCGTTTTGTCGTTTTTCGTTTAATGTCCAAACTTAAACGAAAAACGAAAATCAAATTCCGTTTTATCGTTTTTCGTTTTATGTACGAACTAAAACGAAATTCAATTTTAAACTTGACGTTTTCGTTTGCTTATAGTCATAGAGTGTGGAAGGGAGGGGGGGGGGGGAGAGAAGCATTTGTGACGTGTAGCACAGGAAATGGGGAGGCCACTGTATTTCTTGGCGGGAATTTTGGAACTCGTGGCGAACCAAATACGCTTCTTATCTAACCAAGGATTGGCCAAACTATCAGTTTGATTGATATTTTGGTTTCACCACATGAGAAGAACAGAACGGTGTCCATCCTGTTTAGTTCCTGCTAACATGGACGAGTTAGATCGAACTTTCATCCTCTGGCGCGAACAACAAAGGGTAACTTTCAACGAAGAAGATGTCACAGCAGGAACGCATATCAGCAGTGTTGAAGGTGAGTAAACCATTTTGATATTGTCACAGCATCTCCCAAAAATGTTGTCGATGAAAAGGACAGGCAGTTTAACTTGTCACGTAGGAAATTTATGTTTTCCGTGTTACTTTAATGAGGGGAGTTTTATGTTAAGCGGGATTTATTTAGCCGTAGGTAATACGCGAATTGAAAAGGGGCGGCATGTATTGTATGGATCTTGGCTGAGAAGATTTTTCAAGCAAATTTTCAGTTAAAGTCACTGTCAAATTAAAACAGAACTACCGCAATGTATTTCAGTCGATATAACAGGCGTACATTTCCAACGGAGCAGAAAAATAAATAAATACCCATTTAATACCCGTTTAATTTTTCGTACTTCATATTGCGTGGCGTAGTTTTAGTCTTCAGTCGCGCAGTTTTCCGATTCCTTACCTTTTTACGCCAAAATTTAGAATATAGCGTGACCTGATTGTATAACGCACGCTGTGGTCTAAACTGAGTAGAGTGCGACATACCACGCTTCGTTCTCAAGCACATTTACAGGCTTAACAAATCTATAAACAGGATAGATGAGAGTGAAATCGTGGCGGCACAAGGGGCCCGTTGAAACGAAGTAGTCGCGATTTTAAATTTTCCATACAGTATCATGCACTTTTGTATTCATACATTTTTACACATTTTTAAGAATTTCGCCAAGGCGATTTTATGACAACCTCAATTTCACATTGAATTCGAGCCAATCAGAACAAACGGTTCTCACGGGAAGTTTTTGAAATGTCAGTGTTTGTAATTTTTTAGTTGCAGTATAAATTTAATTTGTCTCCCTTTATTGATGTATTTTTTTTTTCGACTGAAATACATTGAGGTAGTTCTATTTTAATTTGACAGTGACTGGAACTGAAAATTTGCTTGAGAAATCTTCTCAGCCAAGATCCATACAATGCATGCCGCCCCTTTTCAATTCGCGTATTACCTGCGGCTAAATAAATGTGGTTATTCAATGTTGTACTAAAGCAGGATTTTATAAGGAAATCCCGCTTAACATAAAACTTCCATCATTAAAGTAACACGGAAAATATAAATTTCCTACGTGACAAGTTAAACTGCCTGTCCTTCTTTTCATCGACAACATTTTGGGAGATGCTGTGACAATATCGAAATGGTTTACTCACCTTCAACACTGCTGATATGCGTTCCTGCTGTGACATCTTCTTCGTTGAAAGTTCCCCTTTGTTGTTCGCGCCAGAGGATGAAAGTTCGATCTAACTCGTCCATGTTAGGGGGAACTAAACAGGATGGACACCGTTCTGTTCTTCTCACCTGATGAAACCAAAACACCAATCAAATTGCTAGTTTGGCCAATCCTCGGTTAGATACGAAGCGTCTTTGGTTCTCCACGAGTTCCACAATTCCCGCCAAGAAATACAGTGGCCTCCCCATTTCCGGTGCTACACGTCACAAATGCTTACACCCATTCCCCCCCCCCCCCCCCAGCCTCCCTCCCACACTCTATGAACATAAGCAAACAAAATCGTCAAGTTTAAAATTGAATTTCGTTTTAGTTTGTACATAAAACGAGAAACGGTAAAACGGAAGTCGATTTTCCATATTTCGTTTATTCGTTTAAGTTTGGACATAAAACGAAAAACGACAAAACGGAAGTTGATTTTCGTTTTTCGTTTTTTTTTATTTAAGTTTGTACATAAAACGAAAAACGATAAAACGGAAGTTGATTTTCGTTTTTCGCTTTTTGTTTAAGTTTGGTCATAAAACGAAAAACGATAAAACGGACTTTGATTTTGTGTTTGGCTTTTTGATCTTAGTTTACAAGTAAAGGGATGATTATTTGTTAAATTTTAGAAATTTTGAAAGATTTTGACGTTTTTCTTATGTACATAAATTAGGTTAAGTGGTTTTAGTTTGAACTTCAATAAAACGATGTGTTTTAGGCAAAATCGGGTTCTGTATTTGTAGAATTTCAAATAAAAAACTGAAAATAAGAATGTGGATTGGCTTTTTCCGTTGTTGAATATAGAATAGAAATAAAAAACATTGAGTGGACGAACCGTGCACGGACCAGTTGACACCCTAAATCGGGCATCATATGGGAAAATTGCAAATTATTTTTGCGTAGTTGTAAAATATGATATAGTTAAACATCTTCCTTCTTTTGCTAGCGTTTTATACGCTTTTTTTTCACCGAATAAGATCAAAAACACGCACTTTTATTTAAAAATGGCTTGACTTCATGCTACTTATGACGTCAAATCTTGTTACTATAGCAACTGATTGTCGCCAATCTTTACCAAAATGTATCTCAAGAAAAAACGAACAGCTAAAACGTGCATGTGCTAACAATAAATACTGTGGGAAAACGTACGTCCTAGTTTTAATAACGCTAACCTATCGTAGTTTCGACTGCGTTGATGGAGAATAAATAGTGCTACTGCTACTATTACAACTACCATGCATTCCACGAATAAGATTTCCTTTGAGGATTCAATTCCCTTGTAAATAAGTGGTTGTTTTCTCCAAAACAAGAATGGTGACCTATCTTTTCAATTCCAAGTATTTGAAGAAAATACTGTTATCCATTATATATCCAAATTTGAAGAATTTTCATTAAATTAGTAAATTGTTGTAATGGCATCACTTTTAAAATCTAATTTTTAGCGTCTCACTGGGAGCTGAAAGTGCACTATTATTTCATTGCTTCCTCTTTTTTGGTAACGTTAAATTGCTCTGCTATCATAACAGTAACAATTATATTTCATTGCTTCCCTAATAATAACTCTCTGGAAGTAATTGTTGCCGTCACAAGCTAGCAAATAAGTTTTATTTTACAACGTTATACTGTGGAAACGGGCATGGTGACCCCTATTTTTATTTTATATTTTTTGATGTACTAGATGTTATAAAAATCTGTGCAAATATTTTTTCATTACAACTTCTTTTTCGATGGAGACACCTCTGAATTTCTGGGTTGCATTTATCGTTGTGTGTGGGTTTTGTAAGGTGGTGTACCGAAAGTTACCAAAATGAAAACGAGGAAAAAAATCTAATTTTCCTTGGAGATTCTGTCACATGTACGTACAAATACTTTGCCGATTTTATACGCATGGTGTAGAACATTCTAATGTACGTGCTACTTTTATCGTGAGCATGGGTGACTTGTGCTTCGAAAAGTATAAATGTTCAATATTAATTAACCTATCATTAATATTTTCTATCATGAATAAAAATCGAAGCAATATCAAAACGCAAAATGTGTCAGGGCGTCAAATTAATGGGAACATTCAAAGTTCAAAGCAAATACATAATACAGAAATAACTACTAATATATATTTTTCCATTTATTAAAGGCAAGCCGAGAATTCCTGTTATTTATAACAACGAAGAAATGGAAATAAATGGCTGTAATGTGAACCTGACATGGAGAAAAGAGATATGCACCATTACGAAGAATACAATACGTTACAGAGAAAGAAAGTCACAAGGCTATTCAGATGAATGGATTGAAATAACTATTAAAAAACCTACAAACAACTTCCATGAATTGAAACTTGATTGCGATAAGAAGTACGAGATTGCAGTGTCTTCTTGGTTTGGAGAACTTAAAAGTGGCTGGTCAACGTCCTGGCAGTTTAAAACAAACTCAGGTGTGACATTACCTTATGCAGGGGTGGATTTAGACTAGTTCCACTTGTTCCAAGGAACTACTCAAACTTTTCTAAAAAGTAAAAAATTTAAAATCAAATACAATTTTCTGCACTCTCTGATTGTCTATGTAAGCGGCAATGTTTCCCTGTTTTAAGATTTTATTATATATTTTAATCAATTTTACGATTTGCCTTTTCGAAGTTCAAGTAAAACACGTTTAGAACGACTACAAAAGCCAGTTGCAAAAAAACACCTTTTAGGGTGTCACGTTAGGATGTTATGCGTGACGCGTGACACGCATGCTCATTAGAACTTTATACATTGAACTTTGGAATCGCTCGCATGCTCGTGGCTTTTGAGACTCGAATCTTATGACATGGTGTCAGAGAGTAAACATGGATAGTTTTCACAAGCCTAGCGCTTTGAGTTTCGACGGAAACACATCAGAAAATTGGCGGAGATTTAAACAACAGTTTGATATCTACATAACTGCTTCGGGAAGCGAAAAGAAAGGCGATGAGGTCAAGATTGCTATATTGTTAAACTTTGCAGGAGAAGACGCCATTGAGGTCTTCAACATATTTCAGTTTGCCGAAGGCGACGAAAAAAAGCTGGACAAAGTCCTTGAGCAATTCGAACAGTACTGTAACCCCAGAAAGAACGTAGTGTTTGAGAGACACCAGTTCTGGCAAATACAGCAGAAAGATTCCGAAACCGTAGATCAGTTCGTGACACGTTTGAAAAACAAGGTAAAATCTTGCGAGTACCCGCCGCCGGTTGATGACATGCTGCGAGACAAGTTCGTGTTTAGTATACGAGATCTACAAGTGAAGGAACGATTACTGAGGGAGGAGAAGCTTACACTGGGAAAAGCAATTTCTATGGCAAGATCGTCCGAGGCTTCCAAAGAACAAATTAAAGCGATGGGCCCAAAGGAGCAAAACATTGAAAATCCGACCGTGAATGAAATTCGAGCAGGCGGCGGTGACAGACAGAAGAAAAATCCTTCGCGTCGACCGAGACCAGGTTCGGGCTCACAAAAAGGAAAGTGCACGTTTTGTGGTTCTTCTCACCCGTGGGGATCTTGCCCTGCTTTCGGCAAAATATGTGATTACTGCCAGAAGAAGGATCATTTTGCGAATGTTTGCCGAAAGAGACTGCGGGATTTTGGCGGGAAAACAGTGCACACAGTCGCTGAATCGGAGGGCAGTGATAACGAAGCCGATTTACTGACCTTTGCAGTGGAGTCCAATGATGAATGCCGTTCTCAAGATGAGTGGCACGTCTCACTCAAGATCGCTGATACAAATGTGACTTTTAAAATAGATTCGGGGGCTGATTGTAATGTCATTTCCAAGTCGCTGCTCGATCGACTTCCAGTGGATCCCAAACAGTCCCGCCATTGCAAAGCCAAGCTGAAAGTGTATGACGGACGTCGAATCACACCCAGCGGCAAGATTAGCCTAACTTGCGATTACAAAGGAAAATTCACAGTGATGGACTTCATACTTGTTGAGCAAGATCTACCATCCATTCTTGGACTGAAGTCCTGTCTTGATTTAGGCCTGATAAAGAGAATTTACCGCCTTGAAGAAGAGAACCTAGAATCCGAGTATGCAGACGTGTTTGAGGGCCTGGGTGAGATAAAAGGCGTCCAGCACAAAATTCAAATTGATCCCAATGCCACCCCTGTTGTGCACCCTCCCCGTCGGGTTCCTGTGGCCCTTCGTGAGCCTCTTAAAGAGGAGCTTCAGAGAATGGAGAAGCTGGGAGTCATTAAGAAATGTACAGAGCCAACTGCCTGGGTACACAGTCTTGTGGTTGCCAAGAAGAAGAATAACAAGCTCAGAGTGTGCATGGATCCTAGCGACCTCAATCGTGCCGTCAGGCGGGAACACTTTCCCATGCAGACCGTGGAAGATGTGATTAGCAGGATGCCCAGTGCAAAAGTGTTCAGTGTCCTTGATGCTAACCATGGCTTTTGGCAGGTTAAACTAGCCAAGGACAGTAGCAAGCTAGCTACCTTTAACACCCCATTTGGCCGGTATAGTTACACACGTTTGCCCTTTGGGATAGCATCGGCCCCAGAGGTGTTCCAGAATGTTATGTCCCATTTGTTTCAGGACATTGAAGGTGTTGAGGTAATTGTGGATGATCTTGTTGTGTGGGGGGAAGATGTGGAGCAGCATGATGAGAGGCTGAGACAGGTGTTGGACCGCTGTCGTGAGCGTAACCTCAAGCTT
>JAJGOT010000444.1:0-105000 GCA_022457155.1 Cladopsammia gracilis | reverse complement strand
ATACTCTACCAGTGCACAGAAACTAGAATTCGTTATCTTTGGCTGCGGATGGCCAGGATGGAAATGGATTGCAACTTGAAAAAAATGGCCAATTTTTTCAAGTTCCTCCAAAGAGCCGTGGAAAAATCGCAGAAAAACTTATCATGGTTTGTTCTTCCTTGAAGAAATCACTTGATATTATCTTCTTGGTGTTCTAAAAGCAATTTTTATTTTTGAGCAAAGGCACTTTGTCATATATTTAGTGTATTTTGACCGAAACACAGCAAAATCTGCGTGACAATGCCCCTTTAAATCTTGGTAGGTTAATTCAGTCTTTCTATGATTTTAAGGGTAACAGTAAGATGTAAACAGTTAGATGTAGTAGACTTCAGAGCGTAACATATTATAATAACATATTATAATAAACATGATACCTTTAGTTCATGAAACCTACCCAATATTCACGGACTAGCTTTACTTTTTATCTTTCAGTTAAAAGTGATCCTACTGTCGGTAAAAATGGCATCACTTTCGGTGAAAATGATACCATAAAGATAGCCGGCCTAACTGCAGGAATTACGGTTGCTCTTATTGCTGGGATAATCGTGGGGACCATTATCTACCGAAGGAGACCAAAGGAAAGCGGTACTGTTATGTCAAAAAGGTATGACGAAACATTTTAATGTCATTAATGGTACCTACAAAGCTCTTTTTCATTTCACATTTACTTCAAATGCCTCCAATCATGTGATGTACCACCGAAAAACTGTAAAAAAAAAGGTGCTATACGTATTTGTCTGAGCGACATGGATTTTACCACGAAGTTCCACATGACTATGATTGCAAAAAGGGATGGCCCTTCATTCATTTCACACATTTTGGGTGTGAAATGCAAATTTAGGCTTCTTTCACCAAGTCATGAAATGTGCGCGTGGTTAACTAGAGCTTCCTATAAATAAAATTTGCTTCAAATATACCATTAAACCAAGATATTGCCCATAAACAAATTAAAACGAAAACTAGGCTTACAGTTTTAACTGGCAAACCATATTTTTTGTCATAATGTTTTTATAACATGCGCCCGTGCTTAATATATTTTCCATTAGGTTTTGCTTGATTGAGGATCATATCAAAGAGGCGAAGCCGTGCATGTGTACGAGCCAGCTAACCAATCTGGAGTAGGAGATAGAAAACAACGCCATAGCAGCTCGTTTTGCTCCCTGTCTCGTTCACACACCTTCGTGCTCACGTGATCACCAAAGGGGTGCGCTTACCCAGAGGACACTTCATCATTAGGAACTGTTTTTAATTATATTGATATTTCAATTACTTAGATCCAAGTCCGACATCGTTCCCTTACTGTTACGGGAAGTACTGCCAGAGCGGGCAACCATCATGGAGGAACTAGGTCGAGGTGCTTTTGGAAAAGTTCATAAAGGAGTCCTGAAAGAATTACCAAAAGCGGAAGTATTCTTCAAATCCAAAGAGCAAAGAGTGGACACCAATGAAGGTCGAATTGTTGCTATAAAGGTCTTAATTGGTGAGCAAATAAATGTTGAACTCGCGCCTTTACTGTCTTTCAACAAAACTGATCTCTCACTTAGAGATGAGTTACTTCCATGACACATTTTAGTGATAAATAGCTATTGAATAATTATAAAGACCTTGAATTTATGTGTATGTTAATTTATATATTAATTGCTTTTTTATTAGAGCCCCATCAAGCGCAGAAAACATGACTCCAGCTGCTTAGGGTGATCATAACTCAAGAATTATGCGTGACTCCGGTCTTGTTTTAGTAACAATACATCACACCAGACAAAGAAAAATTCCATGAACCGCATATATTTTTAGGAAAACCTATCAAATATTCTTATTCATCTGGTATGCAACTCAAAGTATCATCATCATCAATGTTCCTTTATCTCCTATCTTAGGGGAGTCAAAGTATAATGAGGCCTTAAAACGTACATCAATATTCATGATGAATTGATATCGATCGATTGTGACTTAGAACTCCATCAAACAGAGAAAACTTAAATGTAACTTAACTGGAAAGTAGTTTTGGTAATTTGTTTTTTCTTAGACGATCTAGAAGACTTTTTTAATACTTCATACGACACAAAGAACATATGCAGTACGCGACGTGTCTTGACGGCACAGCTGTTCATTTTAGAAACCTATTGAAAATGTTCTTATTCGCTCCAGTCCCTTACAGAGCGAGTATAAATAAGAGTTGTGCATCTAATTTCGGCCCAGTTCAAGTAAGAATCCTTTGGTGCTGTTACCTTCGTGTTCTCACCATGTCAGGCGAGCAAGCTCCCGTGGCGGAGGTAGTTCCAGATAGTTCAAGCGCTTCTTCAGTCAGCTCAAGCGCGGCCTCAACCAGTCCCAGCTAACCAGAACCGTTATACTGGTAAACGTTTCTTTAGTATTTGTCCGGCTATTAAGCCGTTTCATCGCTTGTTCCCCCGCGGCTTCACGTGCTCGCCGGTTTTTATCTCCTCACCCTGCTCCTTGTCCTTTATCCGTTAGCCTCGTTTCTTTCTAATTTTTCGCTTCCCTACAGCTTTTATGATATTTACACGCTTTTACATTTGGTTGTTGAGCTATTTATAGCTTTGCGTGCTTCGCTTGGCAAACACCGGGTTTAAGCAGTACTCTTCCCTCGGTCCCCCCCCCCCCCCTTTCAGTTTGTACGCTTATTATGTTTGTACGTTTATGTTTTGCGTTTTTTGCCTCATAAACATCGGGTTTGTGCAGTGCTTTTCCCTAATTTCCCATTTTAGTTTGTATGCCTGTATTTTTCCAGTTTTGTTATGCGTACTTTGCCTCGCAAACATTGGGTTGGTGCAGTGCTTTTAATTTTGTACGCCTTTATTTGTGACGTTTTGTTATGCGTACTTTGCCTCGCAAACAACGGGTTTGTGTAGTGCTTTTGAAGTTTGTACGCCTTTATTATGCGTACTTTGCCTCACAAACATCGGGTTTGTGCAGTGCCTTTGAAGTTTGTACGCCTGTATTTGTCACGTTCTGTTATGCGTACTTTGCCTTACAAACATCGGGTTTGTGCAGTGCTTTTGAAGTTGTACGCCTTTATTTGTCACGTTTTGTTATGCGTACTTTGCCTCACAAACATCGGGTTTGTGCAGTGCTTTTAATTTTGTACGCCTTTATTTGTGACGTTTTTGTTATGCGTACTTTGCCTCGCAAACATCGGGTTTGTGCAGTGCTTTTAATTTTGTACGCATTTATTTGTCACGTTTTTGTTTTGCGTACTTTGCCTCACAAACATCGGGTTTAAGTTTGTATCGGCCTTTAAGTTTGTACGCCTTTATTTGTGACGTTTTGTTAATGCGTACTTTGCCTCGCAAACATCGGGTTTGTGTAGGGCTTTTGAAGTTTGTACGCCTTTATTCGTGACGCCTTTATTATGCGTACTTTGCCTCATCCACAAATTGGGTTTGTGCAGTGCCTTTGGAGTTTGTACGCCTTTATTTGTCACGTTCTGTTATGCGTACTTTGCCTAACAAACATCAGGTTTGTGCAGTGCTTTTGGAGTTTGTACGCCTTTATTTGTCATGTTTTGTCATGCGTACTATGCCTCACGAACATTGGTTTGTGCAGTGCTTTGAAGTTTGTACGTCTTTATTATGAAGTTTGTACGCCTTTATTATGCGTACTTTGCCTCACAAACATCGGGTTTGTGCAGTGCCTTTGAAGTTTGTACGCCTTTATTTGTCACCTTTTGTTAATATGAGTACTTTGCCTCACAAATATCTGGTTTGTGTAGTGCTTTCGAGGTTTCTACGTTTTTATTTGTGAAGTTTTTGTTATTAGTACTTTGCCTTACAGACATCCAGTCTGGGCCATGCTTCGCTCAGTTCCGTTGAAGTTTGTATATGCTGGTCTTTATTACCCTGGGTCTGCTTGTTCCTGTATTTATTTTTATGTTTTAAATTTTGCAGATTCGTTATGTTTCATGTCATTGGCATCCTATTGTTTCCATTTCTATAGTATTGTTGCCAGTTCTACCCGGTTTAGCACTCTTTTATTGTGCGTTCCGCCTTTATTAGTGGATTTTATGGTTCGTGTGTTTATCTTGGTGTTAAACTCGAAGTTTACATACTTCGGGTAGTTATCCGTATTCCTTTCCGTTTACTCTTTATTTCCCTGTCATTTGCGGAGTTTGTTTCGTTCCGCGCCCTCTCCCGCGCCATTTATCTCGATTCCTTATTTTCCCATGGTAGCCTGAAAGGGTGTCTAATGCCCTAGTCGGATTACTGACGCTCAGGTTGCCATTCCTTGGGTGGGTTCTCTCGCAAGTTTCCCGCGCACAATCGTTTACGTTTTCCTCCACATTATATCCTGTTCACCACTCAAGGGCTGGCAGCCTTTATATCATATATATTTGTCATGTACAGAGTATAACCGTCCTTTTCAATTGCAGAGCTTTGCTTTGTCCTCTGCTTATGCTACTTAAAGACACGCTCAAAAGAGTTTTCTAGTTTTCTGATTTCTTGGCCAGGAGACAAGATGTTTTATCTGCCACGCCTAGGATATGTCGCCTTCTGCCTTGCAAAGGCTCCCGGAAAAAGACGCAAATATCCTCCTCTAGAAGGCCTAAAATTCATATCCGTGGTTGCCCTGTTCGCCTATCCTGTTCCGCACCTTCTGCCGCGCTATTTGTTTCGCTCCCCTTTTCCCATGGTAGCCTGAAAGGGTGTCTAATTGCTGACGCTCAGGATTACTGACCCTCAGGTTTCCATCACTTGGGTGGGTCTCTCGCGAGTTTCCCGCGCACAATCGTTTGCGTTTTCCCCAACACTATGCCCTGTTAACCACTCAAGGACTGGCAGCCTTTATATCGTATATATTTGCCATGTAAGAAGCCGTCCTTACCAATTGCAGAGCATCCCTTTGTCCTCCGCTTATGGTAATCAAAGACTCCCTAAAAAGAGTTTTTAGTTTTTGAGTTCTTTGCCGGGACGCAAGATGTTTTCTGCCACGCGTATTGAGCAGATTGCGAACTCTACTTTACAGGATTACAGTCCCGCCTCCGTTACTATCTGCAAGACGCTCAAATTTACGAGGGTAAACTTTGCACAGCTTTAGAGCCGGGGTGGCTATTTCTTTAGCCTTCACTCTAGACGCTATGGCTCATTTTGGTTGGTGCGATGCTTGCTCCTACCGCATCCTATAACATGAATGCTGCACAAGACTCTCGTTTTACAGGACCATCGGAGTTGCTGTCTCGCCATGTCTCCTTTAGATTTGGGTGGTTGGATGGGATTTTCTGGTTTGGGGTTTTACGTTTGAGTATTGGCAAGTGTCTCGGGTTATTTGGTGTTAGGCCATTGTAACGTTTGACGTCTGGGCACGGTTGCATATCTCCATCTCTTATTAAGCAAGCGTGAAAGGGACTGTCGCGAATAGTATGCTATTCGCTCCAGTCCCTTACAGAGCGAGTATAAATAAGAGCTGCGCATCTAATTTCGGCCCAGTTCAAGTAAGAATCCTCCAGTTGTTGGCAGCCGTACTTGTTATCTCTCTCTTTCGCACTTGCCTATGCCTCTGTGCTTTTCTTTCCCCTCCCTCCCTCCCTTTCCCTATCCGTTTTCACTTCCTACTCTCTCAATCACGGTCGCATATCTCCATCTCTTATTAAGCAAGCTTGAAAGGGACTGTCGCGAATAGTATGCTATCCACCTTACATGTGTACTCAGGCAGCACATGTATGCATCTATGGTATCATTCTAAACTAGTCTTAAAGGCGACTACAAATAGTTGCGCCCATATCATACGTTTAAGCTACACCCATTTATCTTCTCGCCGCTCGCCCATTGACGCCCGCTTTATCTTTTCGTCGAATTATAATTCAAGCGCGCTTAATACAGCTACTGTCATGATATAACGACTGAGACACTTAATAATCTTTCTTTTCTTATGATAATGTTATCAAATCATTATTGGAGGCTGCAGGTAGAGGGCTATAACCAACACTAAATGGACTCCATCATTTCCAGGCCTACAAACCACCAAAATGTGGCGGATTTTAAATGCACAATAACTGATGCACACAGTTCTATGGGATATATTTAAGCAAAACGCCTTAATCACATAAAACAGTACAGCATACGGCACTCACGTTTATATAATATAATAATATTCACCACGATCTCGATACTGTTTTGTTAGTGTTGTGAATAATTCAGTTACCATCACACCATGTTTTCTACTCCAGCTGTGTCCAGGATTGCATTTAAGTATTATTCAACAAATGATTCATATTTTACAGAGCTTTTTGTTATTATTAAATATGTTTTAATTTCTTTTTTTTATTTTTAGAAAGGGCCGGAGAGGAGGAAAAACGGCAGTTTCTTCAGGAAATTGATCTCATGAAGGAGATCGGTTCTCACCGGAACGTTCTAAGCATGCTCGGATACTGGATCAAGTCAGAGCCCATCATGTTAATCATGGAATATGTTCCACACGGGGATCTTCTTCAGTGGCTTAGAAACAAAAGGCAACAGGTCAGTATTTGCTTCTACACCATGCTAACAAACATGCTTGATAGCTCTGCTTAAAAGTTGACATTTCTCGATAAGGTGTTACATCATATTAACTCTTTAGAATGGTGTTTTATACACTCTATAGGAAAATATTCCTCTAAATATCTTGTATAATGTCAACCAGCATTTGCCCTACGAATACTTTCGCTAATGTGTCTTTTAAATTAATTGCAGCTAACGATGAAAAACAGTATTGATAGAGGAATTTTTGATAACTTGGTTGCTGATCTTGGAAGTTCGAAAATTACTTCAGAGGATATCAATAAGGAAGATAATACCGATGAAAACGTAAAAAAAGTTATAATGGAAGAAACAAATGCAGAACATATAAAACAAAGAAATGAAGGGGCCGAAAGTGACGTTAATAAAGAGGGCTTGGCAGAACAAAGCGAAGACGACGGGAATAGGAATGCCTCCAAGCAAAAGAAAGAAATCGATAAGGTAACAAGCTTTGAAACCAACACTAACCTCCCACTTAGCATTGTACCTCACTGTTCAACCATTGGAGACGGGGAAGGAATGAAGGAAGTTCACAAAGATGCTGTGCCGAGTATTGTCACGGCAGGTGAAGGTACCACCTATCAGTTCAGCAGCCTTGGGGGAGCAGAGGAAAATAGCGGAATGAACGACAGTATCGATAACAAAAAGGACGATGAGAAGGGAAAGCAAAAGGAAATAGAACGATTGAAAGACGAAAAAGCAAAAACAAAAAGTCTTGATGTAAACAAATCAGCTGGCAAAAAAGAAAAAGAAGGGAAAAATCATCCCGTTATGTTGAGCTTGGCGGTACCTTCCAGCAATCGTGGCCACGACTCAAGAGGAAACGAGTTGCCTATTTCCGAGCCTTTGGGAAGTACGGAAGTGAAGATCATTATCGAGCAAGAGGAAGAAAGATGTGACAACAATGAAGATGATGATCGTGATATTTCTTCAAACGATCTCCTTTGTTTTGCGTGGCAGATTGCTCAGGGAATGGTAAGTAAGATTTGCAAGGAAAGGGGATATCACAATCTATGATAAGCACAATCAAATCGTAAATATCCCCTTCTTTAACCCCCTCCTCCCAACTCCTTCATATACCACTTTATGTTGTCCTCCAGTCTCTGATCTTGTGTCCTTTTTATCTCGTTAATGCGCGAATGCGCAAAACGACTTAAGGTATGAGTAGAAAAAGGGGATAAAAGTTGTTATCTTTTATCCGGGGGGTTACAGCTGTAGTTCTTTATACAAGCTATATAAGGGCATTAAGGATACAGTTGGTAATACCGGTTAGGATTTCAAGAAGGGCGTCGCATACCGCCACTAAAATTTTTGGGAAGTAGACCCGGACCTATTTTTAATGTCCCTATTGTTAACTTCCCAAGGGAATTAGCATGTCATAATTTTTTTAACTTTCGATATATAACGTTACGTATCAATCTTTCAAATTTGTTTTTAAGTGGATGTGTCCGAGGCGAGTTAATTGATCTTCATTTGTTGTAAAGCTATTAGTGCTCCTGTAGAAGGTTAAAGCCTGGTTTCCATATAATCGCAACGATCGCAGCGATCATTACGATCGACGATCGCTGCGATTCTTGCGACCCTTGCGATCATATGGAAACCAATCGTTGCGATCGTTGCGATCGTTGCGATTGCGATCGCAGAGATAGAAAAAGTTCTATCTCTGCGATCGCAATCGCAACGATCGCAACGGTTGGTTTCCATATGATCGCAAGGGTCGCAAGAATCGCAGCGATCGTCGATCGTAATGATCGCTGCGATCGTTGCGATTATATGGAAACCAGGCTTAAGAAAGGTCAAATGTGTGTTTTTGGGAAAGGCAGTTTGAGAATTTCACGGTGTATTTTCAAAATGAATGGAGACGTTTTGAGCAAGTTAAATGGCAGGGGAAAGTTTGTGTTTTCATACGACTGATATTATAATAAATTGAGCTGTAATCAATTCAGCCAAATAACGAAATATAATATCCAATTTATTGAACACTTTGGAGAGATTGGACAGATTGTAAAGTATAAATAGCTTATGTCACGTTCAATTCTCGCGAAGAGGGAATTTTTGTGTTTAGTTAAATGTACGTATTGCAATTCGTTTACCAGTAAATTTTTTTCCTGAAGTTTGTTGTTTTGTGTGTTGACAGTTTGTCGTGATTTTTGAGGAAAGCAGTAATTAGTTATTTCAATTTTTAATCGCTAAATGTTGATCTCTCATGCAATAGTATGCAAGAGAGATGAGATTTTGATGATTAGGTAAGTAAAAATATTTTGGTTTGATGATGCAAGAGTATGGAAGAGCAAAATAGTATGAATTTTGGGTTTTGTTCTATTTTCGAACAATGAATAATTGCTATTACGGTTTGATTATGCAATGTCAACGCACGCATGGAAACCGGCAAGACTATTGAGAAGTGCATCAAGAAAATGAAGTATTTAATCGACCTGTTTAAAGAGGCAAAGGAATGGAACAGAAAGCAGTCTGGAGGCTTTAAGAAGCAAATCTTATTTGACGATGAAATGGACGCTGTCTTGAGCTGCCGTGACATTGTTACGTTGAGCAATGTGTCTGAATCGGGGACAACAAGCACGCAGGCAAGCTCAAGTACAACTTCCTTACCGGCCAGCAGCGCAGCTTCAGGTGATCAGTCTGGAAAACTGAAGGAAGATGCAGGGTAGCAAAAGAAGAAGGAGGTGAGAAGCGACAGGAAAAAAAAAACAAGAAAAAGAAATCGTGAAGGCTTGGAAGAAGGGGAAGAAGAGGAAAGACGTTTTCGAGAAAGTATGGATACCTTTAAGAAATGCAATACTCATTGCAATAGAGCCTTTCGAAAGTCATTTTGGCGTGTGGTAAACACAATCTCTCCGTGATAATGAGATTATTTATATGATTGGTGTTTAAGTCAATCACCGGCGTTTTGGAAAATGATAATTTTGTTTAATGCGACCCGTTCCAAAATTTGGAACCTAGATATTTTTTTCCAAAAAAAAATATCGCCTTAAATTTTGAACGTATTAAAATTCGCTCTAGCGCGACCCGGCCCTAAGCTAACTAAATTTAATCAAGCAAGCGTTTTAAGAAGCATTTTATAAGCGGTGGTTTCACCGTTTTGATTTTTTTAAAGAGAGATATTGGCACTATTTTGGGAGTTAATTGACAAGACAAAGGAAAACATAATGTATTATTTGAGTGGCAAGTAATAGCAAGAGAACGTTCTCAGCGTATAAAAATTCACCTCTCTCATAAAATAGAAGTGCGTATAGGGGTGAACATTTTAAGTTCGTTTACTTAGAGATTACAACTGAATTGGCTGAAAATTCTAAAAATTGGCCAGAATGATGTGCGATACCTCCTTTCAAAAACGTTGTCGGGAATTTTTTTATTCTGTTTCTGTTACTAAGTAACTGTCTCTTGTGTAGAAAAATACGTAAACATCGAGAACATCAAACTTTGAGAGGGTGTAAAAGAAAAATAACACATCTTAAAAATCACCGACACCATGCATTTTGGACGGCAATCTGTCAGAAAATATTTCCGATGTTAATCGCGTCACTCTTTCCGGTCGTCGATTTCTGTGTATTAGTGATAATGAGACAATAAATGGGGCTGTCAATGGCTATTTAAGAAAATATTTAATCTACCCTTATTGTTTATCCATGTTGTATTCCTGTCGAATTGTTATACACAGAGTTTGTAAAAAAACCGTGACAAAAGTAAATATTTTCAATGGTCCATTATTTTCATATCTATAGTGCTGAAAGACATTTTTTAATTTATCCCGGGCCCTTAGGAACATATGAATGATCGATGTTTAAAAATATAAGTGGATGTTTTTCAGTTGAGGCAATGAAGTGCGTATATTTAAGTAGTTTGTATTTTAGAATTGTTGAATTTTCCGTTTTAGTTATCAATTTAATTTATGAAAGCTAGCAAGATATTTTAAATGTATGTGTGTGTTTTCTCATCGAAATTCTTAGATGTTATCAGTTTTTTCCCTCTTTTTATATCACATGTTCCCACGGGAAAGTTTGTGTTTTCATGTAAGCGATAATAAATGTTCAGCTCTCATGATTATGCAATGGTATGCAAGACAGCTCAGATTTTACTGATTTAGCTAACTACAAATCTTTCCTTTTCATTATGCAAGAGTAGGAACAGCAAGATACCATGAATTTTGACTTTTGTTCTATTTTCGAATACTGAATCATTGTCATTACGGTTTGTTCTTTTGCTTTAATTTTTATAGAAACATTAGTCGGTATTCTTTTATTATATAGAGTAGCCCGCGGACACACTTCGAGTCGGACGGCGGGGTCGACGGTTCGCGCTGCAAAATAGCGCTCTTCCATGCCACGAACCTGTTTAAAGGCCATCTATAGAATATTTGACCGTTGTATATTTCGCTACGGTAGCAAATCGTTGGTTAGTAACGAACGCAACGTGACTTAAGCTTAAGCTTAATCGGTATTTAAGGGATAGTAAGTTTATAATTCTGTAAAAAGGTTTAAGGAACCGATCTGAAAAACCTGAATATCAATTGAAGAGGAGGAGGATGGAAAAGAATGAACCAGAGTTAGAGTTAGTGAGGACTTGGAGACGAAGTTTGTGTAAGACTAGAGGGATTTCAAATACCTTGAGAAAAGAACTAAATGAAATTGACACCTTCTTTAACCGGATTGTGAAGATTGAAATTGAACTGTATACATTGGAGAGGGATTATGAAGAGGAACATGTAGCCATAGCTGGGGAAATAAGGCAGAAAAACGAAGAACGATATGAAGAGGTAGAAAAAGAGAAGGAAGAGATGAGACAACAGATCAAAAAGAATGGATTAGCAGTTAGTGAAATATTTTCAACAAGGTTGAAAACCATGGCTTCTGAAATACAAGGATTGAGATTAAGACTGAAGAAAAGAGGAAAGGGAAAAGTATTAAAAGGCAAGGAGAGAAAGGCGTATGATAAGGACATTCATGAAATTAGACAGACAATGAACAATTATGCACGGCTGGTTGAAAGGAGAAAGGTTATTATGCGAAAACAAGTGGTGGTTGGTATGAAGAAATTGAGGTTAAAAGAGGAAACACAAGATATAGAAAACGAGAAAACAAGAGAACCGTCAAACTTGCATAATTTTTCTACAATGGAGTTGACCGCTGAAGTGAAATCGATGCTAAGAAAAAGTGGTGGATATGTGCCAAATTCATCTGATCGATTAGGAACTGATTGTATTACATATGCTAGAATATTGAAGAAAAGTGTGGAGAGAGTTATGATGAGGTATATATCTAATTTAACTAAATCTGGTTTTAATTTTTTCAAATTTAGAACCAGCAAGGTAAAGAATTCTGAGAAATATAAGAGGTTGATAAACAGGAGGGGCACTAGTATGAGAATGAAAATAAGGTATAATTTAAATAATCCTCAGGTAGATTTACGAACTAGGGATTATATTTGTAGGATCTTAGAGGTACTAGATAGAACCCTTATCAAATTAAGGAGAAGAGGGAAGCGAAACTTAATTTTGGAGAAAACAGACGATGAGAAGGGGCTCTATAAATTGATGAAATTGTTGAAGAACGATGACATTATATTAAGAGAGAGCGACAAAAAATTGGGATGGTCTTTGAATACATCTAAATGGTATGAAAGGGAATATTTAAGGCAATTAGGGACAGACACGTACAAATGGGTTGGGTCTATAGGGGTAGTAGATGATTTGAAAAGGGGTTGTAGACATGAATTAAAAACAATAGTATGGAATTATGACTATTTACTTAGTAAGGAGGAGCACAAGAAATTTAACCTTTGGAAAAGTGATGGTTATATATTGCCTAGTTTAAATTTGATGCCAAAAGTACATAAATTAAGTTGTGGGGCATGTCCTGAAAATTGTTTCTTTGTTTGGGACAGAATGCAAAGATATAAGACCCCAAGACCATAGCCCCAGTCATACCAAGGGTAAGACACACAAAACCAAAGTCAACTAGACCGCGCTCTATTTTGCAAACAGAAACACGGCACCAGCGAACGACGGAGATGAGGAAACAGAGCTCGGATAGACAAAAAGACCACGGAAATGGAGAGATATATAATGCATGGAAGAAAAAAGGGGAAAGAATGGGATGTAAGCGCAACTACAAGCCCCCAAGTCAAAGAGAAATGTAGAGACGCAAGAAGATGGATTGAAGAAGGAGTTAAAAAACGTCATAAGCATTTTGATTGAAAACAAACAAAACAAAAAACAAAACAAACCAAACTTAAAAAAAAAAAAATTTGATCACTGATAATTTTCAGTTCATATACATGTATATCATTTATGTAAAATGTACAAGATACGAACAGCTCAACTCAAAATCGCAAACCGAGAATGAACGAACGGAAGGGCAGCCAAGATAAAGCACAGAAAATCATAGCACAATTGAAAGGACAACTGAACCCATGAACGACTGAACAACAAGGTGACCGACAACCGAACGTAAAAACCAGCAAACAAAAGAGAGAAGGACTGAACGAATCCTTTGTGCTAGAAGAAAAAGAATTGTAGTAGAAAAAGAAACCTTAATATGTGGCTAATATTTTCATTTGTATTAAAACATTAGAGCTTCATACCAAATGTTTTAATACCCGCTGCAAACCTTCAATTTAGAATGTTTGGACCAATGGGCGAAATAATTCGTTTGTGTCACACCGTAAAAACACCTAAAAGTCAAACTTAAAAATTGAAGAATTAAGACTTAAAAGGACGAACAGTAGACAGCAAAAAATCGAACGAAAACGGAACAGTTTGTTGACTAATTTGGATTTTGAACTAATCAGTTGTACCTAAACATTAAAATTCTTTTTTTTTTTTTTTTTGTTTTTTTTTCATCTATTTTTCACTATTCACGTGATTCGTAATATGAGTGTAAAGAGTTATGATATGATCACATACCATGAAACTTCAGCTTCAAAGCCATTCATTTTATTAATTGAAGTTCCTAAAAAGACTTGTCTTTTAACTACTTTCATTGCAAACTGTTCATTAAAAGTTTGATGGCAAATCTTAGTACAGTATCCATTAGCAGTTGACTTCGAGAAAACAGGGTTCATTCTCTTTTGTTCCATTTTATTTTGCAATTCTACATTATGTCTTCTGATGTATACTCACTGGCTTTCTGTTGGTATGTTTTGATAAATATTTTGATTAAATTGTAGTGCAAAGATTTGCAGTAGACTGGAAAGCGTACATGAAAGTGTACTTTATTTCTCTTATGGCAAGAGTCGAAGACTGGGGCTTTGTTTTTGCGTGATGTTCAGTGGCATTCGATCACCCACGTGCTGTGTCAAAATTATTACGTATTCCATTAAAAACCAATTAGTGATTGTCACATTTAGGACATCTGTAACAGATACCGGAAATTCCTAAATATTTACTTTCCATAAAATGTATCAATGTTAATTAATTTTCGCGCGTTTTATTTTCGAGAAATGTGGGAAATGAAACATTTTTACCCTTTTCATATTTTGCATGCAGGTTGGTCTTCAAGGGGGATGTTCAAAAATGACCTTTGTTAAGGTCGTTTCTTCTTTGTTGCCATGGTAACACTGGATGTTTGTTGGTGCCACTAAACCCAATTTTGACCTCAGAAACTTCCTTAAAAAGTGCAAAATGTAAGACATAGTTTCTCCAGCCCATTAAGGTTACAGTGTACCTTCAGACCGAAAATTTATTGAAAAAATTTTTTTGGCGTTAAAATAAAGTTTACAGAATGAACTTTCATCCAAAAAAAAAAGTATCGAAAAATAGTGAAAATTGTGGGCGGAGTTTGTTTATTAAGCGATATGTTTTTTTAAGCGCCGTTTTCTCAAAGTTAATTTTTCGCTTGTTGGGGACACTTTAAAGAGCTACAACTCAAAGGGAATTTGTTCGATTTTCCTTAAATTTGGACAGAAGCTAGGCTAACATATAATCAACAAAAAAATGTCGGCGAATTTCTTAATTCCGAAAACTTTTTCGTCAAGAAGCATTTCGGTGCGATCATTCCATTTTTTTTTCTCCCCTTTTCGAAAATATTCTGTAACTTTTCACTGCAATTGAATATGGAAAATCGCCGACACCTTTTTTTAGCGCTGGGTGTCCGGAAACCCGAAAACAAATCAAATTAACAAAATATAATAATCGCTTTGAGTTATAGCGTTTTAAAGCTGATTCGGACGTTCGAATTTAGACGTCGTAAAAAAATCGACAATTCATTTTATTACCAAATGGCTTCCATATTTAGATAGCCAGCTCTATAAGCTTTAATTTGATATCTGGGTTTAGGTATATTAAGTGTAATCTTAAGACGCTAGAGCTGTTATACTGGAGACACCCCCGAAGGTACACTGTAACCTTAATACTGTACAAATCAAGACTTTCACCAGATGTAAAACTTTTATTGTAGTTTACATTTATGCATGTGGCATTTTGTTACATTAACTGTACATGAACTTAACGGTCAAACAACTTGATGGTGTTTCAGCCATTTTAGTTGACGAGTAAAACTAGCAATACCTTTTCTTGAATTTTTCCACAAGTACGCCGATTCTAGAACTCAAACTACGTGGCTAGTTTAAATATATACTCTAGTTACAAAATCTATAAAAATCTCTGCGAGGCGGGTTAATTTTGAACTTTGGTTCATTGAGGAAAAACCAATAAAAATCATGTGTTGAATTTGGTGAAATTAACATTACGTTCATTCGACAGAAATCCTTTAAGAAAACTCAATCGGCCTTCAGGCTTAAAGAATAGCACGTACTCTATCAATGTCTGGTCAAATCTACTGTTGAAAGCGGTTATTTGTTTATAATTACTGATCCTCATCAAATCCTATTGTTCTCTCTCTGCATTATATCAACGATTGCAGCGTGATTAGGAGTTTTGATTCCAAGTGTCTGAGGAAAACGGGGGCGGTCCTTTTTGTTAGCAAGGGAAATTATCAGGGGTAATACTAAACGTGCTAAAACACACTAACTGCAATATTTTAAATATTGCAGCGTGCACACTGCAATATTAAAAATATTGCAGTTAGCCCGTTTTTACCAGGTTTAAGCATCCCGCCCTGATGATTTCGTTATTAAAAGACCGTTTGGGTCTTACCCTTATTATTTTTGCCGCTAACATTTGTTTAAATTGGAATCCCACTATGTAATGTACAACTGAAGATAAAACTTTCTAAAATAAACAGTACACAAGAAAACTATTCCAGGAGATATGTGAACACAAAGATATTCAATTTATTATAAATCGTAACTTGTTTACACCTCATACAAGGACTGATTACAAACTTCACTTGCTTCTGGCTCAATGGATTTTTCCTTTAACCCCTTTCCTTCTTTTTGCTCACTGCACTTATGTTCATCATCTTCCTTAATACATTTTTCTTCATTTACCTCGACATTAATTCCAACATGTTTTGAAGTCGTTCCCTGCAAGATTTCACTTGCTTTCTTCTTAAGTGTCGATGACGTACATTTATACGCCCTTTTCCCCCGTTGGTACACGTTCACCGCCATCATACAATCGCTTAGCACAACTACGCCGAAAGGAATGATTAGTATAGTGTCCATCGAACCCCCCTTTTTTCATAATTTTCTTTACCAGATTCCCCAAAGTTTCTCTCCCCGTTCCTTTTTTGTAATACCAGATGTCCCCTTTTGGCTTATGCAAAGCTCGCAAATAAAACACGTTATCGCTGACTTCCATTGGGATATGAGACATATATTTCTTATACAGTTCAACCGGGCAACGATCTACATTAGTCAAATTCTTATATGCCCGAACAACTTTCCTTTTGATACGCAAATGGCCCAATCCCCCATTATTAGTCTTACTTATATCCTCGGTGTACTGCAAAAATTCACTCCCCGATGCGAACTCTGCGTAATAAAAATCGCTGATTCGTCCTCCGATGAATCCTCCATGCTTCCAACAAGTGAGCTAGGTACTGAATAAAATGACTGAGTACTCTGGGTTATAAAGTATGCAAATTTTTGTGAACATTCTCGTCAACAACAAATAAATTCAATACTAATGTTCACACATGATCGTAGTTACATAATCCTCACAACAACTGAGGAATTGAGGGTTATGTAATCGCCACCGCACTGTATAGTGTACGTAATCACAAGAAGTGCTATATAATTTCATTGTTATAGCTGTATTCAAAATGAATGTAACAGCCAAAGGGGCGGCTAAAATCGAGGATATAATGTATAAGGAGAACAATACGATTTTGTGAGGATAAATTGTCATTAGCTAAATAATCTTCACAACAACTGAGGATTTGGGGGTTACGTAATGGCCACCACACTGTATACGTAGCAACAATAAGTGCCAATTTCATTGTTATAACTGTATTCAAAATGAAAACAACAGCCAAAGGGGCGGCTAAAATCGAGGATATAATGTATAAGGAGAACAATACGATTTTGTGAGGATAAATTGTCATTAGCTAAATAATCTTCACAACAACTGAGGATTTGGGGGTTACGTAATGGCCACCACACTGTATACGTAGCAACAATAAGTGCCTATTTCATTGTTATAACTGTATTCAAAATGAAAACAACAGCCAAAGGGGTGGCTAAAATCGAGGATACAATGCAGAAAGAAAACAATGGGTTTTGATGAGAAACAGTAATTATAATAGATAATTACTTCGGCTCACAGCATTATTAGGTATATTGCAGGCAGCTTCGGGCTGCGCCCTCAGCTGCCTGCAATATACCTAATAATGCTGCGAGCCTCAGTAATTATCTATTAATGAACAATCTCAATCCAAATAAAGCTTACTTTACTGTTTTCTGCAGTTTTTAACTTGCTAAGAACGAGTCAGTTCTTTCTGCACAGCATAAATTTTCTGCACATAATTCGAATATCTAAACCATCTCTTGTGGCTGAGCATGCTGTTTTTCTTTAGTGGAGGTCCATTAACCCATCACAGTGCAAATAACAACAGCTTTTGTAGTACCCGGAAGGTCACCAAAGCAAGCCATCGTCGGAAGCTTTGTTCGTCCACGAGCATTTCTAATCTGGATTTACGGTATTTTTCTCCGCCACATGTCATCATTCGCTCCAAAAGGAGATAAAACGGTTTTCTGATTAATACTTTAACGATCAATTACATTTAGCTAAACATTTTACTGTCATTCTTTCGCCTTTCTTTCGTAGTTCAGGCCACCAGTTCAGGCAAAAACATCTCTGGTCAGCGGTATAACTAGACTAGAAATACGTTTCTCAAACTCATTAATAATTCATCAAGTCAACTACAAATCACTACATGTATACCACATCACGTGCATGTGTTTGGATACCCAATGAAAAACTGGATGAAAATCTTTAAAGATTTGGATATTGTATCCAAATCTTTAGAGATTTGGATACAATATCCAAATGTCCACTGATTCTCGGAAAATCATATGACATCAATAAATTAATTTGAAGTAAATGACATCTCAAGCAAACAACAAAATTTTATTTCCTTCAAAGAATGTAACAGAATAGTTGGGTGTTTCACATGTTATCGCAGTTCGTAGAATTTATGACGAAGGAACAGCACGAGTTACAAAAACTTAAATTGTAAACAACAAATTAACTCTTTCAATGATACCTTTTATCGCTGACAGCCAATGGATTTAATGAGCCCTCGCCATTTTTCTCCACCAAGAAACGTTTTAAGTCGCAGACAATATTGTAAAGCGTCCGAGAGGGATATCGTCCACCCGACTTATTTGCAACCTCCTGAACTAACTTGCATAGCCAGTAGTTTAGACTTTTGGCATTGATGTTTTCAGAGTGTATGTCTGAGAAAACCGGGCAAATCTGAAAAATGTTGGAAAAAAAGGGGTCGGCCGATCTTCACCATATTTATGTTGGATGTAGGACTTACCCAACTAGTTACTATGGTAACATTCATTTGTTGATTGACTTCGTTTTTTTCGAAAACAGACCACCCCCCCAAAAAAATGCCCTCAGCAGCATAGTGAAACTGTGATTTTAGGTCAACTTTAGCGGTCTGTATCTCTCGATATGTTCAAGCAATAGATGCAATTTCACATCAATATAACACATGTCCTTTGGTAATTTTAATGGGTATGTCAAACAATGTTCACTGTACCTCCGACGCGTTTTGTGGGCAAAGAAAGAATGCACACTTCGCCACATTTTCAAAACTCTAAAAACTACCCATATTAAAAAGCCCGTTTCTCAGGGGTCCGGGAAAATATAAAAATAAAACAACTTGCATGTTACTCACCATACATAGGAAGATATCTCAAGCCAGAGTTGAAATTGGTACACTGAATTTAAAACTCTTTTCAGTTCGCTGTTTTTACCGCTTCCGTGGATTTTGGCTCCCCAGGGTTAATTACAGTCACGGTGACTTTCTTGATGCTGTCGATCGAATTATCCGGATTTTGCCATTTTAGCGTGTCCAAAATGTGTGTACAGCTAATAGCTATGGTTCCAATTATGATTCCTTGTATAAAAAAGTAACTTCAAGCAAGAAAGAAGCCAAGAAACTTTGCACAAGATGATTGCGTGACAGCAGCTGAACACGTAGTATTCGAAGCAAGATTGTCCGCGTTGACGAAAAGGATGTTAATGACTTCCTTGAATTTGACTTCTGTTTCATAGAAATTGTTTCAAACATTCCATAAATGAGTCCCATAATCTTCTGACTTAAAGCAGTTTAAATGGCTGGTATCTGTTGCCCGCAATTCAACAGACAGAACACTGTTGATGTCCAGTCTGTATGTTGACCTTTGCAAATTTGTGAAATAATAGGTCACGTTTCCTCTGGTTTTCATCAGTCCTGTAGCTGAGTTTCAGGTCCGCCGACTCTTGGTGATTCGTCGAATGATGCTTTGGTACTATAGCAAAGAATGGTAGAAAATTTACTGAGCTGCAAAACTATATATTACCAATTCAAAACTGCTAGTATCCTTCCAAGAAATAAAAACTTAGTAACCTAGCTTGATAGACCACCGGAAACGGAATTGTTACCAGGAGCCATTCAGGTTTGAGTGCTAAAAAATAAAATTTCAGTTATAAGTCCCATATATCTTCTTTTCTTTTCGTTATGTTTCCTAATGAACCAAATAAATTGATTACTTAAGTTTCTACTTCTTATGGAAAAATATCTAGTAATTCAATTTCTTGCAACTGATAAGGATGTAAGTTTCACCGTGGGAACAAGAAATTTGATGGCTTTGGAAGCCATTTCAAAATAGTTCCAAACTGGGAATTAACGTTTTGCGTAAAATTGAAGTGATGGAGTTATTTTTAAAAATGATTTATTGATATCGTTTGGTAGCACAATCGCTTGATGATGTAGCATGTTTATTTAATGGGTCCGTCAATTCCAAGCCCGCTCATCCCCACCCCCCCCCCCCCCCGGAGCATTTGTCGGGCATTTTTTTAAAAAAAAAAGTTGCAAATGCCCCCACGGTGGAGTCAGCTTATATGTACAAATCCCCACGGTGGGGCATCTGAAAGAGTGCAAATGCCCGACCCATGGGACAAGATCAACATTTTTATTTCAATGATTATTGATGGAGCACTAATTCTCAAATAAATGGATATTTATTCATGCTAGAAATTCTACCTCAGTATTACTTATATCCGTTCCCTTGTTCGTTCTAAATATTTGTGTTATGTTTCCGCAAAACGTTTGGTCGGTTGTAAACATTTTGTGAGAGACAAATAAATCCTCAATAAACACTCATCACGGAGATGAGGCCAAGGAAAAAATATATCTGAAGTTCTACATGATCGAAATTAGTTTCATAGTGAGCGAAAGAAAATCTTTCATATTTGAAACGGCAGTAATAAAATACTTTCCGTGTTCGGAGAGCAGAGAGCCGTGTTGTAAGCACAACTGTTTAAACCTGATTAATGTATCACTTTTGAACGATAACGTTTTGTAAGGGTTGTTGACTGAACAACTTATTCAGCATTTGTCAAAATTGTCAACGTACGCTGTGAAACAAATTAGATAGGTAATCATACGGTTTCGAGCTTTTTGAAAAACTCACTCGTGCAAATTAATCCCAAATTGAACTCGAAACCGTATGATTACTTATTAATAATTATACATGAAAAAATTTGCATCCATTTTTGTTTGGAAATTCTTTTTTCTTGTAAAAAAATTTTTTTTTGAATTTTTTTCAAGAAAAAATTTTTTTTTCGATTTGTAATTTGCCCTGGTGTTACACTTTTTGCACCGGTGTTACACGTTTTGCACTGGTGTTACACTTGAACTGCACTGCTCTTAGCCAATCAGAATCGAGTAATTTTTTCATGTATATTATTAGAGGTTAAACAAACATGCTACATCATCAAGCGATTGTGCTACCAAACGATATCAATACATCCTTTTTAAAAATAACTCCATCACTTCAATTTTACGCAAAACGTTAATTCCCAGTTTGGAACTATTTTGAAATGGCTTCCAAAGCCATCAAATTTCTTGTTCCCACGGTAAAAACTTACATCCTTATCAGTTGCAAGAAATTGAATTACTAGATATTTTTCCATTAGAAGTAGAAACTTAATTAATCAATTGATAAGCTTCGTTAGGAAACATAACGAAAAGAAAATAAATATATATGGGACTTATAACTGAAATTTTATTTTTTAGCACTCAAACCTGAATGGCTCCTGGTAACAATTCCGTTTCCGGTGGTTTATTAAGCCAGGTTACTAAGTTTTTATTTCTTGGAAGGATACTAGCAGTTTTGAATTGGTAATATATAGTTTTACAGCTCAGTAAATTTTCTTCCATTCTTTGCTACAATACCATAGCATCATTTGACGAATCACCAAGAGTCGGCGGACCTGAAACTCAGCTACAGGACTGATGAAAACCAGAGGAAACGTGACCTATTATTTCACAAACAGACAGACTGGACATCAACAGTGTTCTGTCTGTTGAATTGCGGGCAACAGATACCAGCCGTTTATACTGCTTTAAGTCAGAAGATTATGGGACTCATTTATGGAATGTTTGAAACAATTTCTTTGAAACATGCAGAAGTCAAATTCAAGGAAGATTGTCCTTTTCGTCAACGCGGACAATCTTGCTTCGAATTCTACGTGTTCAGCTGCTGTCACGCAATCATCTTGTGCAAAGTTTCTTGGCTTCTTTCTTGCTTGAAGTTACTTTTTTATACAAGGAATCATAATTGGAACCATAGCTATTAGCTGTACACACATTTTGGACACGCTAAAATGGCAAAATCCGGATAATTCGATCGACAGCATCAAGAAAGTCACCGTGACTGTAATTAACCCTGGGGAGCCAAAATCCACGGAAACGGTAAAAACAGCGAACTGAAAAGAGTTTTAAATTCAGTGTACCAATTTCAAGTCTGGCTTAAGATATCTTCCTATGTATGGTGAGTAACATGCAAGTTGTTTTATTTTTATATTTTCCCGGACCCCTGAGAAACAGGCTTTTTAAAATGGATAATTTTTCGAGTTTTGAAAATGTGGCGAAGTGTGCATTCTTTCATTGCCCACAAAACGTGTCGGAGGTACAGTGAACATTGTTTGACATACCCATAAAAATTGCCAGAGGGCATGTGTTATATTGATGTGAAATTGTATCTTTTGCTTGAATATATCGAGAGATACAGACCGCTAAAACTGACCTAAAATCACAGTTTCAATATGCTGCTGAGGGCATTTTTTGAGGGGGTGGTCTGTTCTCGAAAACAACAAAGTCAATCAACAAATAAATGTTACCATGGTAACTAGTTGGATAAGTCCTACATCCAACATAAATACGGCGACGATCGGCCGACCCCCTTCTTCCGACCTCTGCCTGGTTTTCTCAGACATACACTCTTCAATGCTTTCAGTCAACTCTTGCACATCCAAACCAATGTCTTCACCTTTGAACACTCCGCCTGGCTCAATGGTGCAAATCTTGTTCGCTCTTTGGCCTTGCCATTCTCGAAAAATCTGTATCGCCCATTTGTTCTTGTAAACCGTGGATTTCGGAACAGACTTGATAACACACGCCTTTTCCTCGTCACAAGTTTTGGGAATCCGAAACCTTGAACTTGACTCATCCATCTCGCACATAAAATGGCACATTCCAACCAAACCATTTTTATCACATTCTAAAGCTATTGTTTACAAACAATAATAGTTGGCAACTCGTTTAAGAAGCTATACCAACAACTCGTGCTTCGGGTTTCATCTGGGGTTCCAAACTCCTCGAAACAATAAAAGCACTCGGCCGAAGCGGCCTCGTGCTTTCATCTGTTTCTCGGAGTTTGGAACCCCTGATGAAACCCTCGCACTCGTTGTTGATATATTACGTCTCGCATCGCAGAACCACGCGAAGCTCGGGAGAGGGTGCACCGCGAGTCGAAACTCTCGATTTGCGTATGAGGCTTTTCGCCATTCCGCTTCGTCTTCTTTGAAACCAAAAACGTTGGTAAAAGGTCCTTTCGATGGTTCGCGTACCGTTTGCCGTCCGCCATCTTTGTTTACCATGCTCTTATATAGGATTACATAATGTAGTACCACGTTGTTGCCAGGCAACTGCAGGACACCATCAAGTATATAAATATATTAATATATTTTTCGCTCGAATTCGCGTGGCTTAGCTTCCGAGGCACGACAAATTTATTAACCTCGCTACGCTCGGGCCTTCGGCCCTCGCTTCGCGAGAAAATACTATTTGACTTCATAAAATGCCAACATGGCGTCCGCATCATATTGTGGTGCGAGAAGGTATTGGAATTGGAATGCCAGAACTCTTCTATTGTGAGATTTTCTTTCTATTTACATGTAGATTACATTTCCCATACTTTTCTTTGCTAATAAAACGAAAACGTGAACGACTGGATGCTTTCTTCTGATATTATAGCTCTTGCTTTCTTCTGTAACTGACTTTCGTACAATATTTTCGTTTTTGGTAAATGCCTGTTCTGTGACTCGGTGAGCTGCTTTTATTTATTTATTTATTTATTTATTTATTTATTTCTGCTGCAAAGCAAGGAAAGTGCGAGCAGATTTGCCGTTTCCTTAGGAATTCTTCAACTGTAAACAACTGAATTTTTGCGTCTTTAACTGGCTTGGCATTTCCTTCGTTACCGCTTCGATCGCTCGTCCTCTATTATTTAATTTCTCTCTTTGCAAAAAGTTGCTTTCAATTAAGAACTTTTGATTTTCGCTGAATGTGCTATCATCTGGTTTTGACTTTAAAAACAAATTAGGGCTAGCGCGCTCGCCACTCAAAGCTGCAGCTGTTGCGTTCCGTTTGTCTTTCTAACTTGCATATTCTAACCGGCTTTGCGTCACTAGCGTAAGTGCCGTAGTTACAGTGTCTCTGAAGTGCATAGTATCCAACAAAATAAATTTGTACACACTTTCTAGGGGAAGAGGACTATATTTGAAGTATTAAAATCAGTTGCGCTTTCATTAGGAGATAAGAACTGCAAATCTTCTGTTAAAGCCCAGGGGGCTTTTTTAATTTCACTTTTGAAGGGGCTTAATACTTAATAGACTAAGAGGGAGAGAGATTTTTTTTTTTTTTGTGGGGGGGGGGGGGGGGGGGAGGGGGTGGTATTGTAGCGAAACGCATGCAGTTCAACACTATTTTATATATTCATAAAATTACATTAGTTTCCCACAACGTCGAACAGTTATTGTCCTCGTTTAAAACAGGAAGATGAGTACACTGTATAAGTCCGTTTCTTCCCAGTTTTTTGCTATACCAAATCGCAACCATCAGAGCGTTTCTCATACTTGAATTTGTGCTTTGATTGCAGGTACGGTAAAACAAAATGTATCGGTACCGATAAGATAAGATAAACGAATTTAATGGGAACTTTTAAACCTCTGAAAAAGTAAACTTTGGTCATGCAGTTAAGATGAGGAATATGGTATTATTTGTAGGTGATTTACCCATTTTCTGATTAATGCAAAGCTCAATAGAATACAGTCTGCGGCTATTATTTCGTTTTGCGAAGTCATTTGATGATCACTTTTGCGACTGAAATTTCGCTTCTTTTTCGCTGAAAAATAGCTGTCAAAGGACAAAGAACGCTCGCCACACGGCAAACTTGTCTTCAAACTGTTTAATATATTTCCCACCATTTTCGAGGGCCTCCCATGGGTGGCGGGGATACATGTTCCCTTGTTCCCTATAAAAAAAGCAATTTATCCCAAAAAAATTCTAATGCTCCCCGAAATTCATTTTTACTGAGTTTCCCTGTTCCCTAAAATTATGTTCCATGTTCCCGTGTTCCCCAAAAATATTCTTAAATGTTCCCCACAATTTCTAGCTTATTAATTTTTTAATCGATAATTACTTATTGATTTACCTTACTATTCATAGTAGAGATAATATTCGGCAAAACGCCTTGAAAAATTCGTCCTTTTGGCCACTCAGGTAATTTCGGATGAAAGTCGTTTGAAGACAGTTAAATTTTGTACTTGACAATGTTGAGCATTGCACATTTTTCCTTAATGCCAAATCCCTTGTGCAAGCGATTTAAGATCGAAGCAAAATCTCTATCTCCAATCATCCTCAGATCGATCTCGAAACACCATCTCTCCGTTGGCTTTTCATTTCCATTGCGGTAAATTTCACCGGTAACCGGTACAATTATTGTTGTGTCCGCAGGAGCCTGAATTACTTCAGGTTCGTCACTTTCCGTTGCCATTTTGACAGAGCTTCTGGAGCGTGAAATCGTCATGATCCGTGATGGCAGTCAAAATGGCGGTCAAGTAGAATTTTCCCAGGTTACCGAGCGCTCAAAAGCTCGTCACCAGTTCTTTTGCGAAGAACAAAATTGCGCCCAGGCCTCTTTTCTCTTGCACCGGGAGACAAAAGAGACACGAGTGGCCTTCTTCTGACCTTTTTTGCCATAAAGAAGTATAAAAATTTCTTAAAAATCTAAATAATCAATGTTTCCTTGTTCTCGAAAAATACTCAAAAGTTTCCTTGTTCCCTAAAAGTAATTTTAAGATATTCCTTGTTCCCCAAAAATAAATGGCCATGTTCCCTTGTTGCCTAAAACCACTGGGAGGCCATCATTTTCTTGCCGCTAGTTGCTCTTGAGTGATTCTCTCCTAATAGATCGTTTTGACGTGACGTCATGACAGATCCGCCGCCATATTGGTGTACCACTTTCGATTGCGTAATAGCAGAAATAGTGTGCAAATGCAAGTCATATCTTTAGAAATGAATACTTCAGGATGTGAAGCAAAGTCTGGGGAAAATCTTTATTTGACTTGTTCTTTTCCCATTTCGGAATATTCTAAGAAGTTGGAATCGCGAGTTTTAAGGAGCGTTATTTGGAGAACATCTCGGCAACTTAATAGAATCCGTACCCCATGTTGAAATTTCTTTGAGCCGGACTGCTTGTCTCCTATTCAAACAGTTGAATCAACAGCCTTTACACCTACCAGCAGTTTAAAGCTTTCTGAAGCCTAAACTAGGAGCTGATAATAAAATAGTGTCCGTATTTATAAGTTAGCGTACTACAAGGCCAAATCATTCCCGCAAACAAGTTTGTTTAGCGGTGAGACATTTCCAGTATATGAATGACTCCGTCAAAACCTTAATTTTAATCAACACGGAAAGAGAAGGAACAGTTTCGTCTGCTCATTGCCTAGGCTGTAAGGCTGGCAAGCGAATCCTGTTCAAATTATATGGCTGGTGTTCGTTTGGAACTGACCAGGCCTGAAGCATAGACAAAACTAAATGATAAACTCAGTCATGTACAGTGTACATGCGAATAGAGAATTTTTAAAGATCAGTTTGGTTGTAAAAGTTCTTTATTTCTCCTACATTTTTTTTTTTTTGCGTTACGTGCTAGATTTTTTTTTTACAATATGATACTACATTTTTTTACATCACTGCATTACAATATGATACTACATTTTTTACATCACTGCATTACAATATGATACTACATTTTTTACATCACTGCATTACAATATGATACTACATTTTTTACATCACTGCATTACAATAAGTGGTATAGGGAGTGGGTGATCCGGCCCCAGCTCCAAAGGCCCGAGAAACCGTTTATTTTGGGAACTCCCGAACGCCCGAGTTAGCGTGCCCCCAGGGCTCATTGCATTCGCCCTATGTTCTACACTACAGGAATCTTCAGCTTTACCTAGAGCTAGGCATGAAGTTGAAAAAGATTCATCGAATCCTCAAATTCGAGCAGAAGCCTTGGATGGAGCCTTACATAAGGCTGAACACAGAACTCAGAAAGCAAGCCACTTCTGAGTTCGAAAAGAACTTCTTCAAGCTGATGAACAACTCTGTCTTTGGTAAGACCATGGAGAACCTCAGAAAGCGCATTGATATGAGGCTTGTTCGTGCTAATGAGACAGACAAGTTGAGAAAGCTTATCTCAAGCCCACTGTTCGCCAGAGCAACAGTCTTTGGTGAAAATCTTGCAGGGATTCAAATGCACAAGGACAAAATCTTACTCAAACGCCCAGTCTACACCGGCATGTGCATCCTTGACTCTGATGCACGACTTCTACTATAAGTACCTCAAGTTTAAGTACGGCCCGCGCGTAGACCTACTTTACACAGACACAGACAGTCTGCTTCTAGAGATCAAGACAGAGGATGTCTACAAGGACATGGAGAATCGCCTCGATGAGCGCTACGACACAAGCGACTACCCGAAAGACCACTTTCTTCACAGCCAGCTAAACAAGAAGGTCATCGGCAAGATGAAGGACGAGTGCGCTGGTGCCACTATCTCTGAAGTGATCTGCCTGCGCTCAAAGATGTACTCAATCATGCTTGGCAGTCAGAAGAACATCAAGAAGGCGAAGGGCACCACCAAGGCTGTGACGAAGAAGGAGATCACACACCAGAACTACAAAGACGCCCTCTTCAGGAAGGAGGCCTTCAAACACGGGATGGTCATGCTTCGAAGCGTGAAGCATCAGATCTATGGCGTGCATCTAAACAAGACAACACTCTCGCCGTTTGATTCAAAGCGCTGGATAAAAGACGATGGCGTCCATACGCTTGCATATGGTCACAAAGACATCGGAGGCAACTGAGTGCCCGGCGGCACAACCATCAACTCCTCACGAACGAACCCATGCTTGGAGCCGTCGTACAGATAATACACGACCGGTTCATTTGTCTTAGTATCAACCCTTTCGATGTTATATACTTTCAAGGACCAGATCGGATCTGTCGCCCGTCGACTACCCCCCCTCAAGCTCGCCGGGGTAATACAGATATCGCAAATTAACCCTAGGAGGGAGCTTCTTTTCCTTCTCAACCACAGGTCTAGCATATGAGGTTGCGGGCTTGGCCGAGGTTGCCTTCTCTTTGAGTGCTTGCGCAGGCTTCTTGCCAGTTAATCTGGTTACTTCATTGTTCAAGGCCGAGATAACATCTGGCAATCTTTTAACCCAAGCAGTCGAACGGCCAGAGGGCGGATTCATTTCAACTGCGTACTGGTAACCAAACAATCGTTCAGCCAGGGTTCTGTTGAATCTTTCAACAATCCCTTGGTCTCTGTGGATATCAACGCGCCCACGGCGAATGGTTGTTTTATGAGCCCCAGTCTCTTTGGTCACAGCCCCCATAAACTCTGTTCCCGGATCGACTTGCAACAGTTGTGGCCATTTCAAAGGCCCGCGCCTATATACCCGAGCCAACGCCTTCGAAACTTCATCAGACTCTTTCGAAGTCAAGGGCTCTGCTGCTTTGTAACGGCTTGCTACATCAACAACTGTCAAAGCATATTTGTAAATCTTTCGCCCGTGGGGCAGTTTGTCGTGTGGCAAAAAAGTAGATCTGCTTGATGCACTGCATTAGGAGTTTGAACATCAAACTTGGGTCGAGGGATATGACGTGGCGCTGGGAGGTAAACTTGCCAAAGGGCTTGTTTGACGAGCCGTTTCTTTGCCGCCTCTTCAGAGACCTTGGCTGCTGCAGCTAGCTTTTTGACAGCAGCAAGGCCTTTCCAGTAGCCTTTGGGGCTGTAATAGAGCTTTGAGAGTTTAGCCTCCATATACATATGTGTTTTACAGAAAGCGAAACGCCGCATATCCAAGGGCGAGCGCGCCAGTGCCGATAAACAAGAGTTCGCCTTGTTTCTGCTGTGGGCCTGGTTTATAGAAGTCAGAGAACTCGGGCTCTTTGGGGAGTGTTATTTGCTGCTCCCGATGTGTTTGGTTGTAGAGTACCAGAGCTTGGTCAGTGTCTTGAAAGTTGTGTTTCGCTTGATCTTTGATCCGATCATTGCTGGCAATCCAGTCGAGGAGCTTTGTGCGGTCTTTCTGATATTTAGCGTAGGCCTCTTGATAGGCCTCTAACGCCTTGTCGTGTCTGATCTTCTCATCCAGAGCGGCTTTTCCGTTGTCGCCGGAAAGATATTTTGAGAGATAGTTGCCTCCAGTGAAAGCGGCAGCATTCAAATTTGCTCCACCAACCATAATAGCGATTGAGGCCATTGCTATATGTATGATTTATATTGAGGCAGGTAGGATCTTCTGGTCCTCAAGGTATTTCTTAAGAGCTATGCTCCCAGCCATGACGGCAGTGAACTTCACATAGTTCATTAGATTCGAGCTGGGGTCGGCCGTGACATTTTCTTTGATGATCTTTTTGCCAACCCAGCCAATACTTGCGACAAGGCCAGTGATTGTGGCCGCATCAAGAACAGCTTTCACGAGCTTGTTGTCAGACATGGTGTATATATAAGATTTTAAATTTCAGTCGACTCTTCATTATGCGTTGTCTCGTTGATCTGTTGTGTTGCTAATTGCCAAACTGTTTTTAGGGCGACAATGTTTAATTTAAGCGTAACAAGAAGAATACCTCCGATTGCAGCCCCGTTTAAGAAGCCTTGAAAGAGATTTGCCATTGTGTATATATGTGTTTTTTACTCCATCTCGCGAATGCTTCGTCTCGGTGGTGGGGGAGTTTGAACTTCATTCACCACTGCCGGCGCAGGAGCTGGGGTCGGGGCTTTGCGTCTAAGTGTATTCATAATGGCCTCGCGTTGGTAATAGACGCCCCAAGCGGATATAATTACGCCGACAACCGTTATAATCCAGAAACCAGAGTTGCTGCTAGCTTTTTCATTTGTCGAGTTTAGGGGTGCCGAGTTTGGGGCAGGCTCATTTGTTGCTTTAGCAGCTTGTGCTTATTTTTTTGCCTCTCTTGCCAGGCGGTTGCGCTCAGCAAGCCTTTGGCCAGAAGCAACACGACCAGGGTTTTTGGCTGGAGCAGTCTTTGGGGTATCAGAGGTAACGTGCGTGTTGGTTGCGGGTGCTGCTGGCGCGACTGTTTCTTCAGGCACTGTCTCGAGTGGTTGCGCCATCATGTGTATATATGTAAATTTTTATTTCAAACCTTCGTGGTTTCTGTCAGGTTTCTGCCAGGTTTCTGTGAGGATCCTGCCAGGTTCCTTTCAGATTATGTGTCAAAAACTTCATCAAAACATGCGTCAACTTCATCAAAACCCTCGAGTGGATAACGTTCACCGTCTTTGCTTGGGTGTACAGGTGGAGCAGGTTGATGGGGCAACTCTTCTGGCTCCTTTTTGAAGTCGATGTGTTTTGTAGTGATCAAAACAGCATTGGCCAAGGCCAAGAATCGCTCACAACGCAGTGCAATGTTTCCATCAAGAGATGAAAGTTCATGGTTAATCATGTAGTCATTTTTGAGTTCTTTCTGCAGGGCTTCCACATCGTCAATCTTAACAACCATGCCGGCGTCTTTGGTTGCGAACATTATAACGCTGTCAATCAGAGACTCGGTCGTCTTGTTGCCGACATAGGCTTCATACCTTTTGTAGTACTTTTCAACCTCTTTATCCGTCAGGCGCTTAACCTGATCGTGTGTGAGCTGGGCACCGATGGTCTCTTTTGACTTGCCGGTTGAAACAAGGACTGCCAGTTTCTCGCGTTGAGCTGGAGTGTCTGGACTTGTTAAAGCTTCAGGAATCGCTGATGGCAAGGAGCTATCAGGGGTTGCCTCTAGCAGCTGCATGACATTCTCAATGGCCATGTCTTCTGGGAGGTTTGTTGCCATTGCGTATATATTATGTATTTATTTTTCAATTATTCTCTTGATGTCAGGCAAAAGACTTTCAACCTCACGTATAAGCCCCGTCATGGTGGCTGGGCACACAGTGACTTTCAAAGGATAGCGGTTAAGAAGCATGAGGCGCAGATCGTCCGCATCAGCGGTTTTGATTATCTGTATTTGCATCTCCTCCGCATGACTCTGCAATTCACCCAGAAGTTGTGAAAAGACCGTGAGCTTGTGGATACTGGTTGAGGTGTTCATGGTTCAGCGTATATATATGTTTTCACATTTTCAGTTCAATCCCATATGGGTGCCGCAGAGAGAAGACTAGGTGAGAAAACTTGTGCCTCTTTAATTTTGCAATCAACTCTTTGTACTCTTGATATTCAAGTTCACCGGCATAGTCGTCGAAGATGGCCTTCGTTGTTTTGCTTGATGGGGTGTAAAAAAGCACAACAGCTGCAACGTTTTCCCTAAAGGGTTTCGCAATGCTGGTTAACTGTTGGGTTAGCACCCACACTGACAAGCCGCTGTGGCGAGCACTGAAGCCTAGTTTCACAAGTTGACACGTGCGGCCTTTCACATCCTTCGAAGCAGAGCAGTCATCGAGCACAAAGAGCGTGTTTGTCCCGTCGAAGAAATAACTGGCTAAAGTTAACCATGCTTCAATCTCATGCTGCTGACAGTCCATCACGAAAATGCGTGGCTCCTTGTCCACGAAACCGTCGTAGGTCTTGTTGTGGACAAATGTTGGGCAGAAGAGAACAATATAGTCAAACTTGCCCCTGAAGGGACCGCGCAGCTGATTCAGAAGATATTGCGTTTTGCCAGAGTTAGTCGGCCCGATAATTAGGGCATTGAATGGCAGCTTTCGTGGGTCCATTCTCTATATACGTGTGTTTAGTACTGAACCGCCTGCAGCTGCTTGTCCATGATGTTCATCTGTGAGTCGCTGATGGTGTAGATGTGGCAGTGCACGTTTCCCGAGCCGGATGTTGTCCTTTCGATCTCAAGATGTACGCCGTCCTTTGTGTTGACGAGGCGTTGACCGTTGCCATGTAGGGTTGTATCAGCCATTGATCTAAGGTCGATAAGGAGCCCGAACTTGTTGCCCGTGAGATATTTTGTTAGATTCATGTTTGGCCTGCCATCACCCTTCTTTTTGAAGAGGCGACTGACCTCACGCCACATATCGGTCCCGTTGATGCCTTCGTTGTAAATCCTGTTGGGGGAGCCGTTTATGGTGACATTAACTTTGGTGATGTCTGGGTTGAAGTATTTTCCTGAGTCCCTGGCTCCTGCCGTGTAGGGTTCGATGAATAGCAGAAGGATGGCTTTCAGTGACCTGCGCTGCGGGTTCACCCTGAGATTCAGCCGAGCATCTGAACCCTTCGAGAAGGGAACCACTTCCTCTCGCGTGATATGGTCGTAGGCAAACTCTTTTCCGCTAGAGTATACACTTGCTGCCTCGTCAGCCAGCGGCTTACTTCGGATTGTCTCGTACTCAAGCTGGATATTTGTCAACTTGTAGACAAGCTTGCTTGTATCCGAACTCCTGACAACTTGAGAAGCCTGGGCGAGCGTTATCTCGAATGTCAAATCGTTGTAGAGTGCCTGTGGGTACATGACGCCGTGGTCTGTTATAATCTGGTGGTCAAGGTTGTTTTTGTAAATGGTCTCCAGCTTGTTTTCCGCATCCACGCCAGAGGTCTTCTTGTCGCCGGCACTAGAGCGAATCTTGCTCAAGTCTACACTCTGGATGCCCTCGGGGAGCATGTTGTCTCTTTTATCAACAGAAAGGAAAAGGTCCTCAAAGATTTTGTAAATATCGTACCCAACGGTGTCCTGGACAGTGGTGGCGGCAAACTTCACAACAAGCCTGTCAACTAGTGCTCTGGAGACATTTTGTACAAGATAATTGTTTGCGTGGCCGCCGGCAAGGTCGATGTTAAAGGGTAAGGCAAGCGAGCCCGACACGATAACCTCATGTTCGTTGAGCTTGGGCACCGTAACGTACAGGGTCTCGCCGGGATTGGCTGAAGTGCGTTCAAAGGTGATGCGCTTTACGGTGCGCTCTGCTTTCATAGCACCAAGAATCTTCTCAGCATTCGTTGGGAGGAGGTTGGGTTGCACGGCCATAGCCAGAGTATATATATAAATATATATATATATATATATATATAAATTTATATTTATATATATCATCATGGCAGAAGTTGGAGATATACCTGGCGAGAACGAAACCCCTTGGGAAGATCGGGGGATTGATGATGACGACGACGAAGAAGAAGTTGACACAACAACCCCCTTTCAACCGGGGGCTGCATCCACCCCATATGGTGGTGGTGAAGAGTACGAAATGCACACACTGCCTCGCGAACAGAGTGGCTTTGATTCTGAAGCCATCCCTCTGCTTCCTGACTTCTTAGATGCAACGGAAAAAGCAACTAGGGTCGATGCAGCTATGGACTGGCTTAAAAGGCGCTTCCCGAGAGTAGATCTCAGACGATTAGGCCCTATTGGTTTCGGTAAAAAACCAGGAAACGAAAGCAAAATAGTCTCCTTTGGGGCAAGAGGCGGTGAAACTCCCGTTTTCAAGCAGGATGGTTCAGGGCTTCTTAAATCATTTACAGACAAGTTCAAAGGGGCTCTTGGGCCAAGCGCTGAAGAGATCATCGTTGAAGACAGAACATCAATAAGAGAAGAAAGACAAAGATTGAATGAGGCAGAAAAACAACTGAAGGAGGCGGAAAGAATTGCTGTTGAACAACAAAAAGCAGCAAGTGAGGTTCAAAATCTCAGGGGAAGAATCGAAGAAACTCAAGCGAGGATTGAAGCTCTGGAGCAGGAACAGGGTTCAAACGTTGAGAGTCAAACCGAGCTAGATCGGTTAAAACAACTAAAGAAAAATCTTCAAGGCGATCTTGAAAACCAGAAAAAAGAATTAGGCGCTATTCAAAAAATACAAAAACAACGAGGCCAAGAGCAGGCAAAGGTTGACAAACTCAGAACACGACTTTCTGCGAAAACAAAAGAAAGAAATGCTGTCGAAGCAAGACTGAACTCCACCAAGCCGCTGGATGAGTTAAACGAACAAGAGGCCGATCTTGTACGACAAAACGAGGAAGACAGGCGTGTGATAGAGGATGAGAACACTTCTCCCTCTGACAGAGAAGCCGCGGAAGCCCGGGTTGCTGAGCGAGAAGAAGAGCTGGGAAGACTAAGAACACAAGTTCAGGAAAGAGAAGAAGCCTTACCTCTTCGAGAGCGGGTCAAAAATATCTTCAAGAAATATGGCTGGAACCTTCAAGCAGTTGTTCTGGCTGCAGGTCTAGTCATAGGCGCTGTGACGATTGCTGCAATGAATGGCTTAAAGGCCGGCACCAAGGCTATTGGCAATGGGCTCAAAGCCCTAGGAAATAAGGTTGCCTCCATCCTGCCAGGCTTGATCGGCTCTATTGTGAACTTTATCTTCAAAACAGCCGGCCAGGTTAACTCCTTCCTTGGCGAGCACGCCTGGCTGCTGATCCTTGCCGTTGTAGGCTTTATGATTGAAAGGATCACCAAGCGCAGGAGATAATTATCTCATCCAGGCAAGAAAGCCTGCTAAAGCAAGCGCACCCACACCAATGAGCGCCTTGTTTACGTGATGCGGCTCGATCTTAGTCTCTTGCGTTGGTTCTGGTGTGGGGCCTGGTGTTGGTGTGGGGGCTGGTTGTGGTGTGGGTGTGACCTTTTGTTTTGGCGCTATGCCCTGTGCCTGTGTCGCCTGTTTGTGAATCGGGTTCGATGGGTGGCTGTTTGGTGGATTAATCTTTGTCGGCCCTCCGTCCATGGGGCGAAGGGAGGCTTTTTTTGTGGCAAGATTGACATCATTGTTAACACCAAGCTTCATCCCTTGCGTTGCCTGCATAAGATTGTTATTGTGCCCCACCACGCTCTCTGTGTTGATAACCATGCGTGACGGCATCAGCCAGCTCCCAGGGGCAACTACAAAGGTTAGCCACACTTTCGTTGCTTGGATGGCCTGCTGATAATGCTGTACGCTCTTAGATATGTCGTTTAGTCTTATAGCGTCCTCTAAGAGTGTGAGGAATACTCTCTGCGTTTCGAATGCTCGGCCTCCACTCCCAAGAATGCTGCTGCGAGTGTTTGCTTGTGCACCCAGAATGCAATACACAAAGGCCTCGATTGACTGATTGATACGAGCAAGCCCTGGCTGTGTTAGCCCTTGTGCATAATTCAGCACAAAGTGCTCGAACTGACTAACAGCGCCCTGGTCGTTACGAACGAAGTATATGCCGTTTGCTGTCTGTGACGCGCTCGTCATCAAACAGGGCTACATCGGGATCAGGATAGTCGTAATCAGTAGAACTGGGCCCACCATATGCGACCCAAATGTACACATTGCCAAGGCCGTGATTCTTACCGTATGTGAAACGGAAGTCAGAATTGGGGTCGACACCGAACTCTTGGCAAATCCTCTTGTATGCGTCGATGTTGAACTTGTTATCTTTCTGGTTGAATGTGGGGTCGTCTGGCAAAGCACTCACGCTCTGTTCCCCACCCATCTTGTAAAGAATTCGTCTTGTTGTGAAATAAACGTGAAACCGGTAAAACGACCGGAGCTGTGGGGTTAGGGAGAGGCTGGAGTTCTTATCAAACAGAAGGTCACGCGAGATCCCGCAGCCAGTTGTTGCACACCACAGAGCGAAATTCAGTTGTGTGGCCAGAAACTCATTTGCGGCCCGCCTAGCCACTAGCGGCCGTATTTCGCGGTTTTGAATGAAATCTGTGTGTCTCTGAAAATGTTTCTGTATTTCGTTGTGAAATAATCAGTTGGCGTAACATAGATCTTTTGCGCTTCGTCGTTCAAAACAGAGCCAATCATCATGTCTTTGTCGATTGAGGTGGCGAAATCAACAGCCGGGATTAGTTTTTGTGTGTTTCGGTTTAACGTCAACTGATAGGGGAAACCGCCAATATACTCTAAACCAAGCGCGTCTTTCAGGGCTTGTGTCCAATTCTTGTGCGGTATGTCTGAGAGTATAGCCCAGGAGCCTTGCCCCTCTGGGAAAAGCACTACTGCTGACGCTTTGTGCTTTTCGTCGAAAGAAACTTCTGTTGTAAATCTTGACATATCAGCGTGCGGGAAACGCCTTTTGAAGTCTGAGATAGCCTTAGCCTTGGCAGCTGTAGAGAGTTTTGCAGCCTCTGGCGTTTTCATCCAAGCCAGTTGCGGATTTACTGCGGGTTGTGTTGTTCTAGGATGTTGATAGATATTAGGGGGACGAGGAAAAAACGGGGGCGGAGGTCCGTAATCGTGACCGCCAATGTCTAGACCGAGATTTGAACCAGGATTAAAACCACCAGGGCGTCTGCCAAACATGATTATATAAATATATTTATATACACAATGGTTGTGTTAACAATCGTCGCACCTTCGAACCCTCACACCATCTACTTCGATCACCCTCTTCAGAAACCGAGTTACATACGGCTTCTAGCTTGCTCGCTCTATAATTCGTAGTATAATTTGAAAGAAAATGGACAAATATCTGTTAAACTAACTGACTCAGCATACCCAACTTTTGTCAGCATTACATTTGGTTATTATACTCCAGAGAGCATGGCAACAACCATAACCGAAAATTTTGCAAAAGAGAATACAGAAGTTCTTGTAGACACACGTACATCTCTTGGTGTTATGAGGATCTTAAACCCAAAAAATAAATATACATTTACTCTGTCCAATAATCTAAAAGCGCTATTTGGCATTGTCTCCCAAGCTAACTCAAGTATTCTAGTTAGAAAATTTTATTCACAAGACACTTACTTTGTTCACTGTGACATTATTCACAAACAACAAAATCTTTTCAACGGAAAACCTTCAAGTGTTTTGGCCAGATTAGATATCAAAGGTAAACCATACGAGAAAATTAACTATCAACCAATACAACAGCATGTCTTACGTGACACCTCCTCTGGAGATTATGTAAACAGCATAACACTGTCTGTCAAAGACGTAGACAATAACCTCTTTGACTTCCATGGACTTTCATTAGAATTTGAACTTGAGATCAATTAAAAAATATATATATATACAAACGATGAGCTCGGCTAACGTGTTGCCATCAGCTCCTGAATACAGCGAGAATCAATCACTTTACCCAGCCTTGCCCCAAAATGGTGAAGACTTCAGACTCAAGAAAATCTCTGACATTCAAACAGAACTTGAGTCACAGGCTGACCACTATAGGCAAGTTGCGAATAAATACAAGCGAACACACACTATTGTTCACGGAATAGCAGTAAGTTTGGGGTTCGTTTCTACGGGTTTATCTTCAGCAACCCTTGCATCAACCCTGACCGGCTTTGGTCTTGTCGCCAGTCCCGCTCTTGCTGGTTTGGCCGCTATTTCAGGGGCTTCAGCCGCCAGCCTCACTGTGTTTAACAAGCGGCTCAAGAAAAAAATCACGAAACACGATAAAATATACACACTCGCCCTTGCTCAACGAAATTCTGTATGTGAGCTGGTTTCAAAGGCTCTCAATGACAATAGGGTCAGCGATTCAGAGTTCGCAAGCATCTTGCGTGAGCTTGAAAGATATCACGAAATGAAAAATGCGATACGCTCTGGTGAAACAAAGACCATCAAAGTAAACAAACAAACGCCAGATCTTGACAAACTCAGAGGCGAGCTTCGCAAAGAAGTAAAAGAAGCATTTCAAAAAAAAAACTCAATCGTCTTGCCGCAGTGTCCAAGTCAGATTTGAAAGAATAAACTCGGGTTTAATCTACAAATCTTGAGAGACAAAACACGTCACGCACTTTAACCCTGATGAAATCAATGGAGCGTCATGCATAAAATCAAAACAAATCCTATATTGCAATCATTACAAGGTATTTTATTTTCAGAAAATAAAGGGAAAGCCCCTTTTCCTTTATGACGTAAACCTTGCCAGCTCCTTTCGTTAGAACTGGTTTCAGCCGGTCGAAAGCCGTAGATTAATCTATTTTTTCTGCTGATGTAATTATCATGTGATGAGTTTTAGCCAATATTAAGCTATAGCTTCAGCTTTAAACGTCATTCGAAACAAGTATGGACAACAGCCAGATGCTACAAGACGTTTTTCAAACTTTTCAAGACTTCAAGAGAAATATTAACCAAGTTCATGGACATGAAGCATTTGGATCTGTCTTACCAAGGGTTAGTTGATGAAACTGCGAGAAATGAACATGAACTGATACAACTTTTGAAAAAAACTGAATGAAGCAATTTTATCCTGTAAAAAGAAAACGATCAAGTTTCCTTAAGGCAAGGAAAATTATTGCAAGATGCAAAAATATTTCTTACACGCTTGATGAACAAGAATGTTCGAGAGATGTGTGGATTTTCTACTCGTTATGTTAATTTTTTAAATATCATTGTATCAACTTGTTGAAGAATATCCAAGACTCAGTTATTGTGCTGTTCCAATTCGTACTTTCATGGCCAATATGAAAATCATTCGGGAAATCTGTGAAGAAGACGCTACCTTATGGAAGAACATTTGTTAAACTTACAAATGAAAAACATGTATATTCAATGATGTAATGTTTAAAAATAGCACAACACGTGATTAGATTGTCAGAATAGGAAACGCGTTTCCTACTTTTTTTGAATCGATTAGTCTACCTTTTTACAAAGATATGACGTCATGGCGGTTTGACACGTGATTTGATTGCCAAAAGTGGGAAACGCGTTTCCTACTTTACAAAGATAAATATAACGTCATGGTAGCTAGACACGTGATTTGTTTGTCAAAATTGGGAAACGCGTTTCCTACTTTTTGAATAAAATAGGCAGGTATTTTAGTCTATACTATCATTAAATAACATCAAGGCTATTGACTAACTGACTATTTGTAATTTCTACTTATAAAAATGAATGCTAATAAACTTCACAAACGCTTCAACGGTTCTGAAGCCTTCTACGATGCTGAACTTTATAAACGCTTCAACGAGCAAATGTCTGCCGTCAGATGTATGGATGAAAATAATAAATACAAGACTCAACTAGAGCGCTTGGATATAAAGCACAAATTCATCCTGCTGCAAGGCTTCTATGGCAGTGATTACAGACCTGAGTTTTTACGTGCACAACTACAAGAGAAACTCCAAAGCATCTTTGAATCTCTTTCTTTGACCGCTAAACAATAACAAATCCAGCGATATCGAGAAAACAGTTTTAAATTCATTTTAAACCGAACAAACAAAAGGATAAAATCATGTCAAAGCTGTGGGGGAACTTTCACTCTCATGTCTGAATCCGTAGAAGTTGTCTGCAATAACTGTAGCCGAATTGAGCTACTAGACAACGGTGCCTTTTCTCGTGTAGACCTTTACAACAGAGGAGAAGATCTAGGCGCAAAAAATTATAATTTCAAATATCGGCTTAATCAGCTATTCAGAAATAAATCTCCGAGATTATCCGATGACGAAATTAAACAAACTGTCTATGTTTACACAAATGTGAAACCTCATCTGCCTAACAACACGTCATATAATTTCGCAATTCATAAAATCTTGACCCTAATTCTGCCAGTGGGCCCAAGAAAACAGAAATTTTTATCTTACATACGTCTTCCGAGGCAATCTATGTGTCTAAAATACGAGCCGTATTGGCAGGCAGCAATTAAGGCTGAAGAGATCGCTCCGCCAATTTATCCATAAGGAGTGTCGTCACGCACTGATCTTGCGGCGCTGAATGGCCTCTGTCGAGGAACTTTGCTTTCTGAGATCTGGAGTTAGCGTTGCCGCTTTCTCAATTAGAAAGGCTTCCAACATAGCACTGTCATCGCCGATGTTGTCTTCAAAGGTTTCACCAGGTATTGTTTTGTTAAGTTGTTTTTGGTTTGATAAATTTTCATGTATTTTTTTGCGAAGCCTTGCCAAGTTCTCGTGAAAGCGCTCGACCTTCGGTTGAATACTTTTCAAGAACCCCTCGTGCTTGACAATTTGAAGCTCTTTTGAATCCCTCAATTTCCATGCAAACAAAGCAACCGGCTTCGGACCCTCGTCTGGAGCAAGGAGAGCCTTTTTCATTCTGATGTAACGCAAAAACTCCTCGTCTTTGTACTGTTTGCTGAACGACATCCTAACCGCACCGTAAGAACACCATAGGTCTTTCTCGGCTATTGAAGCCATTATTTGCTCAAATGTTTGTGTTTGTTTAAGAGCGCCAATATCAATAAGTTCAGCTTGATTGCGTGTTAGCTTTTGTTTTGAAAATAAATAACAAATGCCCCAAGCAAGAGCTGTGTGCCCTTTTGTCTGGTAAATATTTCCGCCGTTTAAAAGATTATTATGAGTCAAACTTGGCTCTATCTGTTGTAGAGAGCACATTCTGAAGTAAGAATCAACGAAAAGACCTTTGTTGACCATAGATCCGCTAAAACAAAGACCCGTTTGTAGCTGGGTTGCATAATAACTAGACACTCGAGACATAGCTATTTTACGCTTGAAATGGCACTTAAACTCCAAAAGAATTACATTGTTTTCTTTGTCAAGGTAATAGCCATCAGGGCTGCATGTGACCTTTCGAAACAATGGGTGATCTGTTGCTGTTGTTAAGGGATATAGAATAAGCAAAAACTTTAACACAATGCTTCTGCTCAAAGTATTTGCGAGCCAGCGGCTCGAACAGATTGCCCCAGGTACAGGCCGTGTTATTGTGCATGTCGGCTGGCTGTATTTTCTTCAAGAGCAAGCTCTGTGGTGTTTCAAATGGCGAAACTCCGGTCAAGGCTGCAATTTCGGATGCCCCAATTGTATTTTGTCGGTAGCTCACCCAGTCGGCGCTCTTTTGTTTCAGACCAGTGTTCCTCGATTTGAGAAAGTTCAAGAACACTTGTGTTGTCGTCATCATTGATATACAAAGGGAAAGTGTTTTTTTAATTGGCAACGCCGACCCCCCAGTTCACACAGGATGCGTTAAATCATGCAATCTAGCCCTTATTTGAAATGGGGCTGTAACGCAAAGGCATCGTTAAGTGGGGTCGTATAGAATTGATCACTATGTAATATAGGGAGTAGGTGCGTCCGGCCCAGCTCCAAAGGCCCGAGAAACCGCTTATTCTGGGAACTCCCGAACGCCCGAGTTAGCGTGCCCCCAGGGCGAATGCAATGAGCCCTGGGGGCCAGGTAACTCGGGCGTTCGGGAGTTCCCAAAATAAGCGGTTTCTCGGGCCTTTGGGGCTGGGGCCGGATCACCCACTCCCTATACTACTCAATATGATACTACATTTTTTACATCACTGCATTACAATATGATACTACACGAACTACGCAAACGTAGGGTTACATTTACAAATTTACCAATATTAATTAAAGAACAACTAATTATAGAAGAACTACACTCAGCGGTCTTACCCATGCACCTATAAAAGGAGACCGAGCTAATTAACACCACTCACTTCGGGAAAGACCTTCGCGTTAGCACTTCTAGATAGGTCTTCACAGCAAAATGGCCGAACAAGCCCCAATACAGCCGGATGTTCCTGTAGAACAAATCATCGCCCCGGCCGCTGCTCAAGGCCAAGCTAATCCGCCTAATGCTCAAGAGGTCCCGATGGCTCCACGGCTAGAGGTAATTTAAGTTTCAATATCTTATTTACTCGCTATATCGTCGTCTCCCCCCCCCCCCCCCCTTTTTTTCGCTCTTGCATGTTGTTCGGCTCTAGGTTTTTGTGGTTTTCGCTGTACGTCACTGTTGTTGTTTTCTCTTCCCTATTTTTCCTAGTTTATTCGCTCCTTTGTCAGGCCGTCTTTTATTTCTTCGTTCCCGTAGTTATCTTAAGTTTGTTGTCAAACCTTTACTGCGTGTTTTATCGCACTCTCCACAATGCTAGTTACATGGTTTTTTATTTACCCGGTTTTACTTGGAAGCTTTCGTTTCGTTAGACCATGGGGCGGTTTTTTCCCTTTGCCTTTTGCTCGTCACGCTCAATTTTTTGCGTATGCGAATTTTGTTTTCGCAGTAACTTAGACCCGCTTTTGTCCATGAGACAATTGGCTTGTTTTGTTTCTCATGGCGCTTTACTGATGTCTATGCATTTTTTCTTGCTTTCTATCTTCCTCTTTGTCATGGGATAATTGGCGCGTTTTGTCTTCCCATGGCGCTAAAATTCTTGTGTTGCACTTCCGTTTTGCATATCCTTTGGCGGTAATTTGTTCCCGCTTTTGTCCATGTGAGAATTGGCTTGTTTTGTTTCTCATGGCGCTTTTTGGTGTCTATGCATTTTTTCTTGCATTCTATTTTCCTTTTTGTCGTGGGATAATTGGCACGTTTATCTTCCCATGGCGCTAAATTCTTGTGTTACACAACCGTTTTGCATATCCTTTGGCAGTAATTTGTTCCCGCTTTTGTCTATGAGAAAATTGGCTTGTTTTGTTTCTCAAGGCGCTTTTTGGTGTCTATGCATTTTTTCTTGCATTCTATTTTTCCTTTTTGTCGTGGGACAATTGGCGCGTTTATCTTTTCATGACGCTAAAATTCTCGTGCTGCGCATCGGTTTTGCATATCCTTTTAGCGGTAATTTGTGCCCGCCTTTGTCCATGAGAAGATTGGCTTGTTTGTTTCTTATGGCACTTTTTGGTGTTTATGCATTTTTCTTGCTTTCTATTTTCCCTTTTGTCGTGGGATAATTGCTTAAATTTTTGTGTTGCGCTTCCGTTTTGTATATCCTTTGGCGGTAACTTGTACCCGCTTTTGTTCATTTGAGGTTTGGCCTGTTTTGTTCTCATGGCGTTTTTTGGTGTCGATGCATTTTTTCTTGCATTCTGTTTGCTTTTGTCTTGGGATGATTGGCACGTTTATCTTCTCACTACGCCTGGTTTTTCCCTTGTTCTCATTGGGATTTATAGCAGTTTTTTATGCCTTTTTCTCATTGGTTTGTATTCCCATGACTTCCAACTTTAGGTGCCGGTATTTCATTCGTACTATTTTCGGCGGCAATTTTTACCCGATCTTTCCTTCGTCGTGTTATTTACTCGTTTGCCTCTCTGGTGCTCGTTTTACTATGTATTCCTGTTTGGGTGATAGGAAATTTTTTACCGTGTTTTTAAACCCACGCCGCTCATGTATTTTTTGTGCGATGTTTATTTCCTTGGTACCCTTTCAGTTATAATTCCGTGTTGCGCTTTGTCGTCCATGAGATCATGAGCGCTATTGTTCTTCATGGCGCCTTGGGTTTTCATAGCTCGTTTTTTCCCTTGCATTATCAGGTAGCCGCTTTACTGAGACGAATCGAAGCCCTTGAGAGCACTCAGAAGCCAAATGGTGTTGAGGTCGGCCTTTCCCGTTTAGGCGCCTACGGTCTTAGGCGAAAGTGTGATTTTGACAAATATATTGCTCTTTCGATGGCGGACGATCTGGTGGCCACTGCGAGGGAATCTAAACACGACAAGGCCTCCCTTCTTGGCTGCGGCGGCTCAAGCTCTCAGAGATCGGATCGAAAAACCTCTCGACCAATTCCAAGCCTATTTTCTCGCTTTATTCAGCGATCATGACAGTAAAAGTTTTGGATTCCATTGCCAAGGTCGACAAGGCCTTACGTGTTCAGCAAAAGTCAGCTCCCTCGACTCAGGTTCCAGCCCCTTCCACATCCTCCATGAATTCCTCCAGGAGCCCCAGATATCGTTGCAATTTTTGTGGCATTGCAGGCCACATGGCACCTTTCTGCTATAGGATGAGACGCAGCCTGGCTTATAGGGGTCGCTTCTCGCCGTACTCCCAATCTGGGCGCGGCAAGCCTATCAAGTAGCTCTTAGGCTGTCATTTTTTCAATTAAACAGATTTTTGTGTGCATTTTTCGTTTTTGTCTTTTGCGTTTTTGCCCCCCCCCCTCCTCCCCCCCTTACCCCCCCCCCCCCCCCCCCTCACCCCCCCTCTGCTCTAGGTTGGCAGCTTTATAAGGGAATCTTATTCCCTCTCGGATTACTGAGGCATAAAAATGCCACCCCTTGAGCCGCATCCCTCTTGCCCCGGTTGTTTGTCTATTCTCTAGCATACTTTTGCAGCCGTTCGACCTAACTCCATCCGTTGGGTCCATTCAGACGGATGCCCACTCGACGCGGCTCGAGGGGTGGCGGCAAACAACGCCGTTGCGAGACGGCGCTACGAATCTGTTTGGCCTACGTAGTCACCCCAACTCTGCGATGTGTCCTGTAAAAGCTACTGAGAATTACATGACAATTTCCCAGACTATTGGGATCAATTTGAGAAACGGTTATCTGTTCCGGCCAACCAACCCACAGGGCAACATTGTCGGTAAACCACTCATGCATTCGGCGGCTGAAGGGCGCCTAAAATTCTACCTCCGCCAAGGCAATATCGACGCGGGCGAAACCCTCCACAGCTTCCGTAGCGGGTGTGCTTTAACTTTGGCGTTTTCTGGCTCGTCATTGGCGGACGTTATGACGCACGTCGGCTGGCGCAACTCCTCCACAGCGTCCTATTATATGAAGTTGGTTGACGTATTACGCGTGGGGGCACCCGCGGACTTGTTAACCTTCTCTTCATGGAGTGCGGTGGAAGAATCTTCCCGCCTTTATAGTGACTACAATCACCTGAAGGACTTTGTCCAGGCGTTTCCTGGAGACGAACACTCGCGCTTGAAGCGGTCCTCTCCATCCTCTCCTACGCGGGCAGCTAGCTGTTCCTCATAGTCTAGAACCTTGTCCCTAGTCGGATTTTCAGTTTGGGCCCTTTTTCTTTGGGGTTTGAGTTTGGGGGTTTTGTCTACCTGGGTTTCGTGGTTTTCATGTGTCACCAGACATGTCCCTCGCGCGGAGGCAAAACGCCCATACTCAAATAGGTGCGGGTAAGATCGGTGAGTATAGTATACTATAATCAGCGGTCTTACCCATGCACCTATAAAAGGAGACCGAACTAATTAACACCACTCACTTCGGGAAAGACCGCGCCAGTTAGTACTTGTGTAGTCTACACATAGTCTCTGTTCTATACTCACCAATACCCATGTCGATCGCGGCTTAGGTCTTACCCACCACTCCCTGGGGCGGTTGCTTGTTTACCGTATCACATCCTAAGCGCGTTCGGCAGAACGCCCGTACTCAAATAGGTGCGGGTAAGATCGGTGAGTATAGTATACAATCCGCTTTCGGCGAAAAGCAGGCAGGCATTTCTTTGCAATTTCAGTTTCTTTAATTATTTCAATTTTTTCTTGGATTCGCAGCAGGAAGTTACAGAAGTATAGTTCACCTTGGCGCCTGTTTGACGTGCAGAATATATAGTATTTTGCTATTAGAATTGAGTAGTTTACATACTTTGTTTAACTATCGTAGACTTCATCAGGGAGTTTTAGGTCTGTATCGAAGCCATAAACCGGCAGAAATTGCACCGGCGCAAACAACAGCCGAGAATGATTTGGTCGAATTTGCGAAAAAGAAATGGCGAAACTATGAAATATTTCAATAGGGCAAGGAATGAAATATCCTTGGGGACTTCGGTTTTAGCTTTTGCAGATTCGTTGTCGAACACAATATCAGACATTTGCCCTCAGGGTTCACTTAGTTCGCATTTCTATGCTTCGATTTTTTCGGCTACAATCGCTTTGAGTTGCTTTGGCATTTTTGGTTCCTTTTGATTCCTCCCTCTGTTCTTGCTGTGACGCTTGTTCGACGTTTTTTTCATCTTGTTATTTTTTTTTTGTCGTTCCCGAGTATTAATGAATCCCACTCAACATTATGTTTTCCTGTCATAGCCGCTTGTCAAGAAACAAAATATCTGGCATAGAATACACACTATCGTTCAAACCTCGTCCGTAGGAATTCCGTCCCACTAATAGCAGAAATCTATCGCAATCGGTTTCTTAACTTTGATTCTTAACTGCAGAACGTACTCAAGCGAAATAAATACCCTCTCGACCGCTTTCAGTGCTTTTGCTTCCACATCGAATAATTGATCGCAGCACCCGTATAATTAAGAGGACGTGACTCGGGTTTGTTTACACTATGGTACACCAATATGGCGGCGTAGCAACGATTGTCAAGATTTTTGTCACGTGAGTGAAAACGATCTATACTTCAGATAGTTTTATGCGTCTCCGTATGTTTTTTCAGCCGACACGTAATTCCTCGAATTGTGCGTGGACGAACAAAGTTTCCGACGATGGCTTGCTTAGGTGACCTTCCGTGTACTAGAAAAGCTGTTGTTATTTGCACTGTGATGGGTTAATGGACCTCTGCTAAAAATAAACAGCATGATCAGCCACAAACGATGATTTCGACATCCGAATTTTGTGCATAAAATGTATGCTGTGCAGAAAGGACGAACACGTTCTTCGCAAGTTGAGAACTGCAGAAAACAGTAAAGTAAGCTTTATTTGGAATGAGATTGTTCAAAAATAATCGCTATCAACAGTAGATTTGACCAGACATTGATAGAGTACGTGCTATTCTTTCAGCCTGAAGGCCGATTGAGTTCTCTTTAAGGATTTCTGTCGAATGAACGTAATGGTAATTTCACCAAAGTTTACAACAAATGATTTTTGAAGGTTTTGCCTCAGTGAACAAAAGTTCAAAATTAACTCGCTCCGCACAGATTTTTATAGATTTAGTAACTAGAGTATCTAGTTAAACTAGCCAGGTAGAATGAGTTCTAGAATCGGCGTACTTTTGGAAAAATTCAAGAAAAGGTATTGCTAGTTTTACTCTTCAACTAAAATGGCTGAAACACCATCAAGTTGTTTGACCGTTAATTTCATGTACAGTTGATGTAACAAAATGCCACATACATAAATGTAAACTAGAATAAAGGTTTTACATCTGGTGAAAGTCTTGACTTGTACAGAACGATGTTTTACATTTCGCACTTTTTAAGGAAGTTTCTGAGGTCAAAATTGGGTTTATCCGGCGTCACCAACAAACATCCAGTGTTACCATGGCAACAAAGAAGAAACGACCCTTAACAAAGGTCTTTTTTGAACATTCCCCTGAAGACCTATCTGCATGCAAAATATGAAGGGAGGTCAAAATGTTTCATTTCCCAATTTTCTCGATTCTTACGGAGAACTGCTCTTAAAGGCTGATTTTCATTAGGGTATTACATTTCACAATTCGAAACCTGAAAAAAATTCTAAATTATAAAGCAACCTAAACTTAGTTTGCATAAATATATATTTCGAAAAATACATTTAAAATCTATTAAAATACCTCAATAACTATAATTTGAATGGCCACTATGAAATCGACTGAAACACATGCTTGAGACTATGGTATTTAAAGGCCCAGTATCACCCATTCGGCTTTGCGGTCGTTTGCGTTTTGTTTTGAAATGACGAGCTCGCTCGTGATTGGCTCTTTGCAAGTTGCGGGTTTCCCCGTCTCGCTTGTGTCGACTGTCGACTCGGGGTTTCGAACTTCAAAGCAAGAATTTTGTGTATACACGATTACTTTTTTCATGGACATCTTTCCACACGAGATCGGAAATGAAAATTTCTATGGCTCAGCTTTGAGAGAAATATCTAACGAATGAGAAGAAGATATCGACACCACTGCCGAGGTGAGATATTTTGACAAATGGATACGATGCGACTCACGGGAGTCACGTTCCTTTTTTTAAGCTTATATTGGAACTTGCCTTTATACCCTGTGTCTTTCTATTTCAGGAACCAGAAACTGAAAGAGTTAACTGTTCTTGTCCAGGACAATGTGCACGAAAGAGGGGCAGGGGAGCATGCCCTTGCCAAACGGAAAACCTCAAATGCAAATGTAATAAGTCGAAGTGCAAGAACAAGGTACAGCTTTGAATGATTATGGTGATCGATCTTCATTTTATTCCACTTGCATTTGCTTACTATGGTGCAAATGCAGAGTTTGTTTACCAATGGAAACTGAACAGGAAAATGTTTGCTGCAAGAAGCGCCAGATCACTTCCTATAGAACTTTTAATGACATATGTCTGGACAGAGACATACTTGAAGTGTGCATTAAAGCAAGATGTGATATAAGGGCTGATGAATTTAATTTCTCCATGGTGGAGAGCTTCCACAAGGCTGCATATCGCCAGTTTGCTCTCTGGACATATGGTAAATTAATCTCACGTTCTAACGCATTAATGAGATGGCTTTAAGCGCCCTGTGATTAATTTCACTGCATATGTTTAATTCTAGCTCTGTTTTGACTGCCATGTGTTTTATCACCATAAGCATTACTTGATGTCTTTTGTCGGTACGTTAATACCTCTTACTAACCGAGTTCGAGGGCCATACTGTAAATTACGGCCCGCGTTTTTCCACTTCGCATAAATCGGTTATATCGTGACTTTGTTTTGTTATTGTTGTGTTAAATTGTAAGAAGCTACGTCATAGTCGTGTTACGTGTATACGGATGTACGGATGCGCTTGCGCAGGAGTGAGGACCTGGAATAAAGAAGACTAGAATGTTCATGTTCAATGCTGTTGGTTCATAATTTCGTTCTTCAAGTTACAACATCTGGCGACGATGATTGGATTACTTTGTGTTATACGGCTATTTCGTGCTATTTCCTACACCGGATGATCTTACTTCAGTTCGTTTCGTTCGTTTGTGCTTCCACGCACGTGCTCGCTGGTGCGTTTGCAAATCCCGCCATGACTTCACCGTTGCTCGGTTCTGTTGGTGAATTTGATCCGTCCTCTGAATCTTTTACGGCTTACCTTGAAAGACTTGACCAGTTCTTTGTAGCTAACGATATTGGAAAAAGTGCTGATGATGCGACTGCGGCTGTCGTTCGGGCAGCTAATCATAAAAAGGTCGCCGTGATGATCTCCGTCATTGGTAAAAAGACGTACAGCACTTCGCGATTTTTTCAGCCCTGATAACCCAAAAGAAAAAACATTTGAGGCATTATGTGAACTACTAAATGTACAACAACACTTTAAGCCCAAACGATTGGAAGTTGCCGAATCCTACAGATTTCATCGATGTTGTCAAGAAGAAAATGAGAGCGTGTCGGTTTACAGTGCTCGTTTAAGACATTTGGCCGCCACTTGTAAGTTTGGCGAATTCCTGAACCGCTCGCTTCGCGATCAGTTTGTGTGTGGGATTCCAAACCCTACGACTCGAAAAAAACTGAGTGAAGATCGAACATTTCAAGAGGCTCTCCAAGTGGCTATCGCCGATGAAATCGCAGCTAAGGAAACTTTGCAAGTCCAATAGCAACAGTTGCCTCAACCAGTTAATTCAGTTGCGAAAGAATTCTAATGCAAATTTAGGCTCGCTGTGTGTCACCATTGCAAGTTACGAGGACATATTGCTCGAGTGTGTAAGAAAGGTGGAGTAAATGTTATGGGTTTTGAAGAAGAGCCACCTCAGTAACAATTATCTGAAGAAGATGACTTGTATTTGGTGTATGATGTTCATGCAATGTCCAGATCTGAAATTTCTGTACCTGTGAAGATTGAAGACCAGGATTGTCTATTGCAGTTAGACACTGGGTGTGCATTATCCCTTGCCCCGATTACTTTCCTGAAACAAGTTTGCCCAGACGTTGAAATGAAATCTACAAATGTTGTGCTGTCGACATACACAGGTGAGACTGTGCGTCCCTTAGGAGAAGCACATGTGAAGGTTGAGTACATGGGATCACAACACACACTGCCTTTGCTAATTGCACACAAAGAGACTGGTGCTTTACTTGGTCGAAACTGGCTTACAGAAGTCAAGCTGGATTGGACGAATTTGCCAGGTGTGAATCACGTTGGACCTACCCTAGGAAACCAGACATTAGCATCAGTCCTTGAGAAATACAGTGAGTTATTTCAATCCAAACTCGGATGTTATACTGGGGATCCGGTCGTATTGAATAAAAGTAAATAAACTAAATTCCATAAAGCTCGACCAGTTCCTTATGCAGTACAGTCGAGAGTTGAGATGTCACTGCGTAAGATGGAAAAAGATGATGTTATTGCACGAGTGACATCTGCGAACAGTGCAGCTCCAATTGTAGTCGTTGGCAAGAAAGACTCCGAGGATGTCCGTGTTTGTGGAGATTTCAGTGTTACATATAATGCAAGTGCCCGTGTTGAAACCTACCCTATGCCTCAGATTGAGGATATGCACTCAGCTTTCAGAGGATGTACGGTGTTCAGTGTCCTGGATATAAAGCAGGCCTATCATCAAGTACCGATTGCGAAATAATCCCAGTCTTATCTTACAATAAACACTCACATTGGCTTGTTTGCATTCAAAAGATTGCCGAATGACATTCACTCTGGTCCTGTTATCTTTCAGAGAATCATGGATAATTTGTTGTCGGACATACCAAAGGCTGTTAGTCGTTTGGATGATATTCTTCTTGCTGGCACAGATGAAGAGGACCACGCCTCATTCCACCACAGCTGAACCACCATCACTGCTTCTGATGGGCCGAAGACTGCGCAACCGGCTGGATTTGCTGACACCTTCAGTTGAAACACATGTTGAGGCTCGCCAATATAGCACCATGGTGAGTCGTACAGCACATATAGGCTCCTGCAAGTTCAATGCTGGCGATTCTGTTCTGGCTCGAATTTTTGGAAGGAGAAGAAAATGGGTGCGTGGAGTAGTTACTGAAGTCCTTGGGTCTCGTTATTATATGGTCAAGGTGGCGGGGAATCTGTGGAAATGACACATAGACCAGCTGTTGAGACGCCCTGCAAATGTGGTTTCGTCGCGTGGCTTTCTTTGCATCCGACTACCAGTTTATGCCGCTTGATGTATTTCCTGATATGGGTCAGCCTTTTGAGATTGTTCCCGACTCAACTGTACCGTCTTCTTGTATCCCTCCTACAGCAACATTGGATGTGTCCATTCTAGCCAGCACTGGAGATTCTCGTGTTCCAAACAAGCATCCAACGGTGTCGATGCCTGTTACTGCCCCCCCCCCCCCTCCCGTGTTTTCTCAACATGTTCCCTTGCCAGAGATTTGTGATTCTGCTAATGTCGATGACACTCTGGTAGTTCAACCGGATTCTTTATGTGAATATCCTGCAGATACGGAAAAATGTTATCCTACTCGGACAACCCGTAGACCCCCAAGACACTTGAAAGATTACGAGTTAAAGTGATGGCTATAACTGACTCAAAACCTTTTGTTTTGTTTTTTTTTTATGTATTTTCGCAATCAATTTTTCTTTAAAAAAAATGGAGATGTTGTATCGTGACTTTGTTTTGTTATTGTTGTGTTACATTGTACGAAGCTACGTCATAGTCGTGTTACGTGTATACGGATGCGCTTGCGCAGGAGTGATGACCTGGAATAAAGAAGACTAGAATGTCCATGTTCAATGCTCGTGTTGGTTCATAATTTCGTCCTTGAATTTCTAAGTTACAACAAATCGAGCAGTTATGTCCAGGATTGCAGATAATTAGATGCATGACAAATTTAATAAGCGTCACAAAGTGTCCTCTTGCTCTTCTTCTCAACATCAACATCACTTGTTTTCAAAAATGCAGACAATAAACGTCACGAAGTGTCCCCTAAATTCTGCTCTTTAAGTAAAGATAAACAGGTGCGTTTACCCTAACCATAAAACAACACTAACACTAATGCTTACCTTACATTTCAAAAAAGATAGTGAACACTTGGCTTAATGGGACACTTCGTGTTGGATATCAAAATTTGTCATGCATTGAATTATCTGCAATCCTGGATATAAATGAAATCGAAGGGGAAAAACAAGGGTCCGAAAACGAGGTTAGTAAGATATTTATTATATCTCTAAATAGGAGATAAAGGAAAACCTTAGTTTCAAGTCAAAAGATGGACGGCTTCATTTGACTGACATAAGTCACAAGAAAGCAAAGAGCAAATTTTATTGGCCTTCAAAAATGTGATCGGTTCTCGATTCGGCGTGAACTTGCGTGGCTCTTGAATGAAGACTATATAAACGAAATATATATAGTTAGCCTTAGCCTAACAGCGGCGCCCACTGAAGACCCTCTGAACAAGCTTAACTAAAATGAAACTTAACTTAGGTGAAAGGTCGGAAGCACAAGAATTAAGATTGACGACCGGGCTATTTTTCAAACAACTTTTTCTCCGTCTAGAAAAACTATTATGACTATTTTCCGAATAAAATAGAGTTGTTGCTTGTCAAAAAATGCCCGAGAAACTGATTTGCCAAAATACACAAACATATTTGCATAAGGCGACGCGAGTATAAAATCTAAGTCTTGTTTTGTTTACATAAAATCGCTTTTCAATCTATGTAATGAATGAACAAACACATAAAAATGGACAACACAATCTTCTTTCGAAAAATTTTATTGAAATCTCAATTAGTTTATGTTTAGAAGCAAAACGCGTACAATTACAGCGCATCGAGGCCGAGCCGTGTCTTCGATGAAATTCAAGAAATTAAAATACAACTGAATTTAAGCTACACGATTATAAACAATTCTCCAAAATTAACGAGAACAGAAACAAAATGTCAATCACAGATTGATATCAACATAAATTCCCATCGAAAAATGTAGTTGGTTTTACCTTTAAGTCCCTCCGACGACTACTGTACTTGGAAATTCTTTAAACCTCCGCTTTGGTGCTGAAATCCGTAAAACGAACCCATCTCTTCGCATTGCTAAAAACGTATATAGTTCCTCGAAGCAAGATTTTATCCCTGAAAGCTCTTCTTTTTCCACTAAGGCGGCTTCTGAGTATCCCTTAATTAGTATCTCTGTCTTGAGTAGCAAACCGCGAAAAACGGCAGGGAAATAACGACTTTAATTCTCCGCTAAACACAATAAAAGAACTAAAGTGTTTACCGAGCTCACGGCTGTGTGGCCGTGCGAAAAACAAAGCCTTGCTTTCAAGATCCCGGATGTTGTTCCAACACCGCGAGCGGACGGGCACACACGCACCCGCGAAACATTCCGCTAGCCATGACCATGAAAAATGACGGGCATAGTTCTATGATTATGGTGCTCCGGCGGGCCTTCGGCCCGCGGGGTCCGCTATTAATTTAATCTTTCATGTGTTCGGTACGACAACGGAAACCTAAGATAAGGCATTTTACTTTGAAAAGGATTCTTAGTTGCTGGCGAAGACAAGTGAGTAAAAGAAGAATGAAAACGCCACGATATAAAAATCACCAAAGCAAACGTGTTTGTCAAAAGGAAAATGTGGCAGCACTTCGGTCTACAACGTTGGTCGAAGAAACTCTCAAACTTCTAAGAGGACACCAGAGGAAGAGTGACAGCAATCCCACAATGCATTGCAATTGAAAGCATATTATCGAAATTTTCGTGAAGTCATCATTATGCTCAGGCGCTCCATCGAGCACTGTCAAACCTGGCGTCCTTTGTGACGGTACATGGCGAATAACGCTACTGCTTTCCAAATTCACCGCTGTTATATGTCTACTGTGTTTCCAATGAGGATTTCCCTGTTCGTCCACTTGGTTTGCCTTGTGTTGACCTTGTTTGCCGTGAAGTACATGTAAGTTTCGTTAATAAAATGGCGGGAAAAGGTTTTCACTGGTTCCTGTAAAGAATGGTCGCGATGTATTTTCCCACGTGAGCAGTCATGTGTTGATTTCTCTTCGAACTTGTTGCGACTTGAAGGTAAGTTAAAAGTATAGTTAAGAAATGAAGCTATTATTTCGGTGGAAATGTTTTCGAATTTCAGTGTTTTTGTTTGTCTTCTTTATATCGACGTGCAATGTGTGATATCGCGAAGGTAATTCATAGTCAGGGGAAGGCTTTGTTATTCTGAAGCTTATCTCTCCGTTTTATCTAGTTCACAGATCCGAGAGAGCAAGATAGCCCGCAATATGAATGCGCTCTTGGTAATCCGTTCAAGAGAAATCACAAGTGATGAAGAACGTTTCGAGACTCTGCCGCCTGTAGACCTCGAAGTTGAAAAGAGCAATTTATTCCCATCAAGTTGTGTCCTACCTTGTAGGAACTGTGTAATTTACGCAGGGTTTGGTATCCTGTAATATCCGACTTCAGATTAACTGCAGGAATCAATATAATAAAAATGGGTGGATGGGAAAAAGATGACCATAACAACGGATACAATACATTGCTATGTAACAAGAGATAATAACAACGAGTATGAAGTTATTACATGACCATGCAAGAGTTATCTATTGCCAGTGGCCTTCTAAGTTCCCATTGGAGCACCAAAAAACCTTTTTCACATTCATTCATTGCTTAGAGTGATCTAGGAGGGGATTCTTCTCTAAAATATTTATATGTGTATGTGCCGCCCAATGGGATCAGGATTTTGATATTGGGGTATATCCATATTTGAGATGTTTTCAAGAACAGAGTATAATAATTTGACTGCATGAATAATTCGAATTATCAGAAGTGATTTTAAATTATTCATAGAGAATTTGATTTTACAGCAAGGAACCCAAAAGTGTGACCATTTTTAATTAATTTGCATTGTTTCATGCATTCATTCTATCCAATCAGAAGCTGAGGATAGCATATCCCCGGCTTCTGATTGGATGGTCAGCTTACATGAAAGAATGCAAAGTAATTAAATGCGATCACTCTTTTGGGATCGTTTCTGCAAAAGTTGCCAAAATACGTTTGTTACATGCAGGTCACAATTCACAAAGAAACTGTTGTAAACCCATGCTGTGCACAACAGGCTATCTTTAATTAATTACCAATTGCATAGTTCTATGTTATTGCATCACAATGTATCGCATTGTGTGGTCTGCATAGGAAAAACAATCCAAATGAAAAGATATCAGTTATAAGTATAGGGAATCGTATGAACACGAGTGCATTTCGTGATTTATGGGCACGAGTGATGTTTTGAAAGTTCTCAAAATTGCACGAGCCGCTTATTTCTTGTTAATAATATTCTCAACAAAATTTTGGTGAGGCCGTCACAATACAATGCGCGCGACTTTCAACTTTCACAACTTTCGTATTGCACTCTATAACCTAATTTGCACTCTATAATCTATTTATGCATTCGTCATTGACCAATCAGAAACTGTATATTTTGTTGAATATCTTATAATGATCTTAAATTGAGATGACTTTTTCATATAAAATATCGTTTTCAAAAAGGATCTCACAAAATTAAGAAAAAATATATCAGGTATTGGAAGTGAATATAAGTGAATATTGACAGAAATGCGAAGCACCAATGTTGATGCACCAATGGTTTGAGGGCAAAAAGCTTGTACACTGGACATCATATTGTTTTGTTTAGAGTTGAACAACAAAAGATACATACAGTATATAATTACACCCCAAGTCTGAGTAGCCAATCAGAGCCAGTGTTAAGGGCTATTCGTCACTTTGCAACTCGGGCAATTTCTACAGCTTCTGAAAACATTCGTGATAATAATTGTTCAATAAAAAAAAATATATCACAGAGGGCTGCTTTTACTGTGGTGTTTTGTTTAGCCCTTTTACTCCCAAGAGTGCCAAATATCAAAATTCAATAAAAATCCCAAATTTCATTTTGTAAAATATTGAAAAACAAGTGGCTTCATGCAAAAGTACTGCTGAAGAGGTTTCATTTGAATGGTTACACCATAGGATTTCATCCACAGACTCCAAAGTTACAACTTTACTACATGTCTCTGTAATTGACTCTGGGAGTGAAAGGGTTAAAAAATATATATTTTTTTGAAAGATATTGAAGTGTTCACTTTTGCAAGCTTCAGATTTACATTATTTTACCAAAACTAATACCCAGGGGATACTATTGGAATATAAGGTAATATTTGTTAACAAATTCTGCCCAGTGTTGTCACTGGACATATGGTCTTAATAAAAGCCTCAAGTTTGAACTTTGTAGAATATAGTTTATTTGACTATTACATTTGATTGCAGAGGTAATTCAATCACAATTTAATCTGTACTTTTACACCGGTGTTACCATGCAACTATTCCAAGGCCACTGAAGGAAAAAATATTTTCGTGGGTTTGCCTTACTTGAAATAGTAACTCTGTAAAAATTCAAAACACAGTGATACCCTGGGCCGAGTTGTTCGAAGGACGTTTAGCACTAATCCAGTGTTAATTACCATGACAACTCATATGTTCTGTTGACAGTTTATTCAGGATTAGTGCTAATCAGGCTTTGAACAAGTTGGCCCTGGTGATGCTTGAAATAACTTATCAGTTTCCATGTGACATTGTGGAAGAATAAAATTAATATAATTAAGTTAAAGGATGCCGGTTTCACGGTTCGGTGCATGTGCATAGATTAAAATGCTTTATTCACTTTTTTTATCGGTTAAAAAAAACTCACATTTACTTCAATAATCACAATAATTTATAATTAGTTCAAACAAAGAGAAGGATGACCAACATTCACAGAAAATTTCAACGGATTACCCCAACAAAGTCAACACTGAATAAAATTCTCGAAGGATTTATTCTATGCTCTGGTTGGCTTTCATGACGCACATGGTTATGTATAACCATCGATTCAATCAATTGACTGACCGCGACATTTTCATGGGCAAATATCCCACCAGAGTTATCTACTTGTTTCCTATTGGTCTAAACAATGAAATTAAATGGGTTACGTCATAGCTTGCACATGTGCCGAACCGTGAAACCCTCCCTTTAAGTCCACTTTTTGGTTTTGGCAAATTTTGTTCTATATACTCAAGACAAAAATTGTATATGGTGATGAGAAATGATCAAAAGATTGAATTCTGTTTAAAGTTTATGATTTGTAATAATTCCTCTCTCACAATTAATTCCCCTTTGTAACAAATGTCCCTGGCCACGTTAAAGGGGTGGTTAACCCTTCAAGCCCCAAGAGTGACCAGCATCAAATTTCTCCTCAGGCAAGAATGAAGGTCACAAGAATGTAGAAAATGCTCATCGAGGACCAAATTAATTGTTTTCTCTAGAACAAATCCCAACTAGGATAATTTATGAAAACCTGTAACGAGGTTTTCTATGTTGAACCTTAGCTTTTATGGTTATCACAACAGCAAGTGAAATAACATTTACTGTCATGGTTCCCCAATGGGAAAATAAAAGCTAGCAACTTGTCTGAAAACAAGAAGGAACACACAACTAATGTATAAACAACAGAATAATAACCTTGTAACTTGGGCTAGTTGAACTGCCCACAGAAGCATTTAAGTTTATCACAGACAAATGTAATGGTTTTCTGACACGGCTCCTGTCCTCTCTTGATCGTTTTTCTACTGGTTTATGCGGGGTTAAGCCGCATACAGCTGTAAACAACGTGACACCGCTTGGAAGCCGCCTCCTCCATTATTAGTCTGAGAAACAAATTTTGAAAACCTCAATGAGATATTAAAAATACCCATCCTAAACAAGTAGCTGGTGTGTGTAAAGCAATCCAGAAGTTTTTAAAAACCATGTAGATTGAACATATAAAAAAATATATCCTCAATAAAACGCGCCTTTCCCTACATTCTGACAGGCCAAACATAAACCAAAAATCACAACCAAGTGTGAGAAATCATACAAAAAGGCAAGTTTTTGGTCAACTTCAAGCTAAGAAAAATCGTAAAAAACCTGGGTCCTTTTGGGTCCTTTTTGGAAAAAAACAACCCTTCGGCCCTTTGTCTGTTCTAAAATAGTCAATATTCGGAAAAAAACACAAATTTTTATCTTCCAATATAAGGCAATTCATGAACAAGCAATGGGTCATCGATAACATTGTGACTCGAAGGTCGTTTACAACAACCAAAAAAAAAGTTTTTAAGGTGATTCCTCAGTATGGCACTGCGCATCCTGTACTGCGCATAACACACGTAATAGTCCTTTCATGGCAGCCAGTTGATAACAACACTCTTTTTAGTGAACGGTTTTTAAAACACGCAGCTGGAAATTTAATTTTCTTACGAGTATTTTTCAAAAGGAGAATTACCATAATTTATAAGCAATGAGCGAGCGCGGTTGAGCAAAATGAGCGCGCGCACATTTCGGAGGATGGAATGTTTTTTATCAAAGGCCCGCAAGCTCGTTAGAAAATACGACTGTCTTTTTCTCTCTAACGAGCATGGTGACCTATATTTTTTATTGCATCATTTTGATGTTAAATTAATGCTTTTTTAGTTAACAAAGTTCAAAAAAAAATTCCTCGACAGGAAAAAAAAGATATCGCTAAAAACGTTCTCAAATCAGTTACTCGTGGGAGCAAATTGTTGACCTTGAAAACATGGATTTGAGTCCGTGTCATTGGAAGTTGTGTGACTTTTTCAGAAATTTTATTTTAAAGTGTTCCCATATGGTGGACACTTTAACCTATCAAGTTTTTTTTAAGAATTGTAAACTTTGCTTTCACGGGTTACCGGGAAAAGAAACATGAACCGATCAAATAATGACGTGCGTGATCGGTATTGCTATAGGCATAAATGGGGCAACATTGGTCCATCATATCTCTTTACCGAGCATGGTGACCTATCTTTTTTATTGAATTTTTCGAAACAACTTATGGTAGGGAGCTGTTAGGGAAAATTAAAAAAAAAAATCGTTCCACAACTTTTATTTCTGAGGAATCACCTTAAACTGAAGGATTGGGTCGTTAACCACATCGATATTTTCAAATAAACAATAAACAGCTAGGAAATATAGATTTCTTACCTTCTACATCGACAAAAAGAGACAATTATCCGTAGAGAACATCTACAAATTCACGAATAAAACCCGCCATCTTGCGATCCCGTGCTGAGAATGAACGCCGCTTTGCTTTGTGGGATAGATGTCACTCTCGCCGGGTGCTTTCCATTATATGAGACTGACCGGTCAGGGACCGCTCGGACCAACCGCTGAATAATGGAACGACATTTTCCGATCGAAGCGACCGACCGAATTGAATTCCCACTTCTCCAACTTTGTACGGGTACTGTGCTGGTCTGTGAGCGAGGAAAAAGCCGGATCTGGAGCATGAGGCATCATTTGACTTTCACCACTCACTTGTGGGCATACAGAATATTCAACTTCTGTAAACAGAAATTGAGAAAACACGCGGGAAAATGTAAACATGAGCAATGGTTAAAGATTAACCTTTAAAATCGCAAAACTATGAACATTTCATAATACAGTCAAGTACCGGAAATTGTAGAACATGCATGCATGAGCAGAACTGTCAAATCTGTAGTTTTATAGTCACAAATAGAATACTGATAACAAGTATTCTTGTTTGTCATGGCCGCCATGACGGTGAATTCAGTGAGGGAGACAGAAGAGCGGTACTGGAAACAAGAATTTGTGAAAATGGAACGATAAATTTCGGTCCGACCGGTCCAACCGGCCCAAGTGGACCACCTCTAGAGGTGGTCCACTTGGACCGAAAATTTTTCGCTTGGTCCGGACCGTTCCATTAAATTTCCAACCGAAATTTCCGGAACTTTTGGCATAATGGAAAGCACCCGCCATGTGCTGTAGTGGCTTCATGCCGAATTTAGTGCATGAATGAGTTTGAATTTCAATTGCACCTGACAAATTTTCAGCGTGTGGTGCAGCAAGAGCGTATTTGCGAATATGCAAAAATTGTTTTCATGGAATCCACTGCAAGGACAAAAATTTCGCTGAGGAATCAAGGTACACTTTTAGCGTAATTCTGTAGCTTCAAGTTTGTTCTTTTTAGAGCCACTGCCACAATCGATAACTCTGAACTTAAGTTTAAAACCAGACAAGAACTTGATCGAACTAAGTAAATTTAAGCTTATATGATACAGTTTGCCAATGGCAGCCGTTTCAAGTTGTTTTGCAGCTTTATGTTTTTCATAGAGACGTTTTCTTACGAAGAAAGGTGCTCTTTTGTCAATGAGTTACTCGAGTTTTTATAACTTACTTACAGCCTAAAAGCTAAATGCCAAAACAATAAGCATGTAAGCTTACTCTCGAAAATTGTCAATGCTTTTTGATTCGCAGCTATTCAGATTTTGCTAAAGTTATAGCTTAATTTCTTCGAAGAGGTTTTTTGTAACCTGACATGTTAACACATTTAGCTCCAAAGATTTCTTCTGGATAATTTTTAAAGTAGAAAACAACTTTTGTCAGCGTACGCTAGGCCGATGCTGGGACTCTCAAATTTAGCGGGCCGTACTAAAAAATACGGCCTGCTAAATTGACCAATCACAGCGCGCGTACTAACTAAAAGATATAATAAAGAGACTTATAAACGTATAGTTTTTGTATTTGTGAAGTACAACAAAAGCAATATATATCCAGATATAAGCTCATACCCATAACAAGTCTTTTCAAAGAATTATCAGCCCCATAAAAACGCCCACCACAATTCTCAAATATATGCTTCCATACAAAGAACTACACACGCCCATTCATGCATGTACGAACACGAGAAAAGCTTGTAAACCACGAGCCGCAGGCGAGTGGTTTACAAGCTTTTCGAGTGTTCTCCCAACATCCCAAGTGGTTCTATTACGCCGGTAAAGTCATAGAAAATGTGTTCTATTGCTTTTATGAAATAACTATGAAAAGCGTTTGGAAAGAAAGAAATTTGTTGTAGTTTTGTGCCGATCAAGTAGCTTGTTCTCATAACATTCATCATATGACCGGGAAAACCAATCAGAGCCGCTGAAAGAATGAATTTTACACGATGCCACTGACAAATTCACGGGTTCAACGAAAGTGATGAAAAGTTTTAGCGCTTTGAAATTCGTCAGTTGGAATTTATCAGCTGAAAGAAGAAAATATATTCAATGATTCAAAAGTTCTTTGAATGGGAAATCCAGAAAATTGTGTCCGGAATCTGCCGCCGCAAACATTAATGTACGAGGAAACTTTGAAAGCCTAAAATTTTTATGGCGTAAGTAAGTTTATGTTGGATTCAAAGATTGCCTTCTTGTCAAGAATTTAATTTTCAATTGGAGTTAAGGTTAGTTCTAGAAACTCAGCTTCTGAAAATGTTTTCGACTTTATCCACTTACTTTGAAGTGTACAATGAAGCCCGTACTTCTCTACATTTTAAGTTCTGAATGAAAAGTAAGCTCATCGTTTTTTAAGCCTACAGTTGAATTGTTTGATCATTCCATACAAATAATTTGTTTAACCATAAACCTATAATTTTTGTTAGCTTCATTTTCTTCTTGCTAATTGATCATCCTTGCTTGGACACATAATCAGAATATAAACTGCATCGGGTACAAAAGTATTCAATGAAAAAATCTCAAAAACAAAACACGATAAAGCGTAAGATAAGCTTAAATGGAATCGGCGTTAAATAATTATCCTAAACAACAAAGCTATAAGCTTAAGCCTTGCTTTTTAATTCCACTGTGAAAATCCATCTTATTTAGAAGTTATCTTAGGATTTGTAGGAACATTTATAAACTTCAGTTCAGTGAATTTCAATCGAAAATTCCTCAGTTTGAAAGCCATTGTTTTCTCTTTGGGATCCATAATTTTTTAGCTTTCCACTAATAGCTAAACCTTCAGTTCAATGAACTTCACAAAGTACATATCGAGGTTGTTTTGATTGTCATTGATCGCTGCATGTAAGCCTTTTCGAGCCAATGTTAAATGAAAATATATTCCTGTTGTTGATATCAGTTTTAAAATATTAAAGCTTAGTGTTCTTTTGTCGTTAAGCCGTTTTTTGTTTGCGTGCGTGGGAATTTTTTTTTATTTTGTAGGTTTGAGCAGCAACTTATCGTTTACAAGAAACATATCTTCTCTTCTCATCTTCTAACAGACCACAATATGCAATAAGACACTAAACCGGCTCGAGTTGTGAAATTCTTTCTCCTCACTCTTGTGTTGATGTAGTGGAAAATTGAACTTTGTTTAATTTACAGTTTCGCTTGCGCGGTTTTCTATGAGTTTACCGGCACAATAGTTAATAGGTCTTTGGCCAATCAGAACGCGCGTAGTAACTCAGTTATTTTATAAAAACGTATAACGTACAAATAGCCAGGTTACTTTTACAATGTTTTTGTTATCTAATTCCGTCAGGATTACTTGGCCAGCAAAGGATTTGTTCATCGTGATTTGGCAGCCCGTAATGTTCTTCTTGGTGAGGCCAGAACGGTGAAGATTGCTGATTTCGGTTTGCTACGTCACACCAGTGAGGGTGAGATATACGAGGTGACGAACGTGAAAAAACTGCCGATCAAATGGACGGCACCGGAGGCGCTGCGGAGCGGCATTTTCACTTATAAGAATGATGTGTACGTATGTTAATGTGATTTGTTGCAAAATGAAACATTGTGTTTGAAAAATTTTGACATTACAAATGATTCACATTAGTAGTAGGATAGGCACAGTGGTTTCCTTTTTTTGCTGTGGTTTCTTATTAAATTGCTGTGGAATCGCTGCGGTATACATTAACGTGGGTGACGTCATAGACTATTGTCTTTATCTCATGAATAAAATGCTGTGGTTTCTCATTAACGTGCTGTGGATTACATTAACGACCGTTATTGCTGTGGTATTTAATTACCTAGAATAACCAGTTCCAAAAACCGGCTTTGCAAGATTTCACCACAATGGCGCAATGAACTTGCCCAGACTTGCCCGCTCTAGTCTATTCCAACTCACTTCAAAACAAAACACAACTGACACAGATAACTTTACAGACATATAGAGCAAAACAACATGCCTTGACCAGGACTCGAACCTATATTATAACCAATTAAAACTTATAAGAGGGTTCCGAAACATTCAAGTTTAGAAGCAATAAAATTGCACAGTATAGAAAAACCGCTTTTTACTTTACTAATATCCGCAACATTCTTATAACCGCTTCATCGCTAGACTCTATGTTGCTTTTCAGTTTGCCAGCCATCACCCACTTTAAGTTTTAATTTCTTTACCGGTAGCTTCAAAGTTCAAACTTTAATTATGCGAACTTGCACTGAACTAAATTTGCATGAAAAATTAGCACCTCTGAAAAATAAACAAAGCAACCAATTTCATGCGCGTGCTCAAACAATAAACCCGCACTTTGTTTAAGTTCAAATAAATTTAATAATAACAAAACGCATTAAGGTTTCATGAAATTATTATGTCAACAAAAGCTGTTTTATTTAGAACAACTCAAATCTATGTACTGCACAAATGACTGAAGGACATCAAGAACAAAATGTTAGAATGAAATAACTTTACTTGACGTAGCGCGAATTCACTATAAGGACGTATTGCAGTCCTGAAGCCTTGTTGGCTTTTTTTCGGAAGCAAAGGTTTCCTTTAAAAACGATTTTACGTTTGGTTCATCTTCGTCTTCGTGAATCCACTGTGTTTTTCCGTTTGAATAATGTCTTAATTTAACTGACCAATAATTTTTTCACCACCACCACCACCACCATAATTCTCCTCCACCACCACCACCACAATTTTTTTGTTTTCACCACCACCGCCACCACCACAATTCTCCTCCACCACCACCACCACAATTCTATTGTTTCACCACCACCGCCATGTGGGGTCGATGTGGGGTCGATGAGGGGTCGATGAAGGGTCGATGTAGGGTCGATGTGGGGTCGATGTGGAGTCGATGTAGGGTCGATGAGGGGTCGATGTAGGGGCGATGTAGGGTCGATGTGGGGTCGATGTGGGGTCGATGTGGGGTCGATGTGAGGTCGATGTGGGGTCGATGTGAGGTCGATGTGTGGTCGATGTGGTGGTGTGAATTGTGGTGGTGGTGGTGGTGGTGAAACAATAGAATTGTGGTGGTGGTGATGGTGGTGGTGAAACAATAGAATTGTGGTGGTGGTGGTGGTGGTGGTGAAACAATATAATTGTGGTGGTGGTGGTGGTGGTGGTGAAACAATAGAATTGTGGTGGTGGTGGTTGTGGTGGTGAAACAATAGAATTGTGGTGGTGGTGGTGGTGGTGGTGAAACAATAGAATTGTGGTGGTGGTGGTGGTGGTGAAACAATAGAATTGTGGTGGTGGTGGCGGCGGTGGTGAAACAATAGAATTGTGGTGGTGGTGGTGGTGGTGGTGGTGGTGAAACAATAGAATTGTGGTGGTGGTGGTTGTGGTGGTGGTGAAACAATAGAATTGTGGTGGTGGTGGCGGTGGTGGTGAAACAATAGAATTGTGGTGGTGGCGGTGGTGGTGAAAACAAAAAAATTGTGGTGGTGGTTGTGGTGGAGAATTGTGGTGGCGGTGGCGGTGGCGGTGGAGGAGAATTATGGTGGTGGTTGTGGTGGTGAAAAAATTATTGGTCAGTTAAATTAAGACATAATTCAAACGGAAAAACAAAGTGGATTCACGAACACGAAGATGAACCAAACGTAAAATCGTTTTTAAAGGAAACCTTTGCTTCCGAAAAAAAGCCAACAAGGCTTCAGGACTGCAATACGTCCTTATAGTGAATTCGCGCTACGTCAAGTAAAGTTATTTCATTCTAACATTTTGTTCTTGATGTCCTTATCATTTGTGCAGTACATAGATTTGAGTTGTTCTAAATAAAACAGCTTTTGTTGACATAATAATTTCATGAAACCTTAATGCGTTTTGTTATTATTAAATTTATTTGAACTTAAACAAAGTGCGGGTTTATTGTTTGAGCACGCGCATGAAATTGGTTGCTTTGTTTATTTTTCAGAGGTGCTAATTTTTCATGCAAATTTAGTTCAGTGCAAGTTCGCATAATTAAAGTTTGAACTTTGAAGCTACCGGTAAAGAAATTAAAACTTAAAGTGGGTGATGGCTGGCAAACTGAAAAGCAACATAGAGTCTAGCGATGAAGCGGTTATAAGAATGTTGCGGATATTAGTAAAGTAAAAAGCGGTTTTTCTATACTGTGCAATTTTATTGCTTCTAAACTTGAATGTTTCGGAACCCTCTTATAAGTTTTAATTGGTTATAATATAGGTTCGAGTCCTGGTCAAGGCATGTTGTTTTGCTCTATATGTCTGTAAAGTTATCTGTGTCAGTTGTGTTTTGTTTTGAAGTGAGTTGGAATAGACTAGAGCGGGCAAGTCTGGGCGAGTTCATTGCGCCATTGTGGTGAAATCTTGCAAAGCCGGTTTTTGGAACTGGTTATTCTAGGTAATTAAATACCACAGCAATAACGGTCGTTAATGTAATCCACAGCACGTTAATGAGAAACCACAGCATTTTATTCATGAGATAAAGACAATAGTCTATGACGTCACCCACGTTAATGTATACCGCAGCGATTCCACAGCAATTTAATAAGAAACCACAGCAAAAAAAAGGAAACCACTGTGCCTATGTTACTACTCACATTTATCATATTTATTAGGATTTTAAGGTTTTAGTATGTTAGTCATTGCATAGGAATTTATTGTACCTGATGATTTTTACCGTGTATAAATAATGATTAAAGATTAAAGATCAAAACATTGTGGAGATAAGCGCATTTAAAACAGGGACATGAACTCTTGGGACACTTTGCAGCGGGCAATCGTTGCCTTCCGTCAATCTTGAATGAGCCAGTAATACATCACAAATATTTACTTACGTAACATACTAAAACTTTCCGTTATCAAAATACTTGCTAATGGTATTAAAGTATTACATGTATTTGATTCCTGATACCTTGTGTTTCAGATGGTCCTTCGGAGTGGTGCTGTGGGAGTTGGCTACGATGGGTAAGGTTTTTTCAATCATATATTGCTTTTCCTTTGACTAATATTTAAATCGATGCTCCAAATATTTATTAAATGAAAAGCGCTTTTGAATATTTTCATAGGAAATGCAAGTAGGTATACTAAATAAGTAAATATAAGGTATTGAAAGGCGTCAAATATTAGAAATGCTTGGAGTGTTTTTCTTTGCTGCATAGTCCAACCCCTCCTCCACCTGATATGGTTTCATTCGTTCTGATCTGTTGCCAAATTTTATCTTTAGAAATAAACGTTTTATGTTGTTTTTCTTTTTGAGGACCCACCATTGATCTTTAAACTTATATTTTAAGGAGGCATCCCATATCCTGGAATAAGCAACAGGAGGTTGCAAAATGTTCTGAAGTCAGGATATCGCATGGAAAAACCCGTCACGTGTAATGATGAAATGTAAGTTTACTAACAACTGGGCCACCAATTGTTGTTGTTCATATCCGGGAAATTAAACCAAATACCAATTAAATGTTTTTTCTTCAAATAGTACAAAATAGGGATATATAGATTAATGGCGTAGAAAGAACTCTGCTCCGAAGACGAGGTTCTTTCGGCCTTGAAAGACGTGCTATGAACTGCATCAGAGAACAGTGAACTATCTCAAAGCTGGACACCCTTAGAACCTGCTCCAGCTGTTCGCCTTAGAGAGGTGTCTGTTTTCTCATACAGAAAAGCAATTGAAATTCGGCCAGAACCAGTAAACTGCTGATGTCCGCCTTAAAGAGGTTTCCGCCTTGCAGGAGTGTCCTATTTGGGAGAGTTGACTGGATAAAATCAAGTCTAAATCATAGGAACTGACGTTTAATCAGTTTTATAAAATTGCCAAAAAAATGATTTATTGCGTCGACGAAGGAGACGCTTCCTAATCTTGTCGGCTAGGCGGAACGAATCGAGAAAAGTGTACGTACCAAATCTGCGCCATCTTGAAACGTCACAATAGTATCCAGCATTCCCAGTTCGTGGAAATCGGGCATCATCCTGGGAGGCTGGGGTTGTGAATAATCTATTTGTCTTGATTTAGTTTCGGATATTTTGATTTTTCCCGGTCGATTTTGGACTCGTACGGCTCCATATTTCAATGCCTACTACTTCTGGTATGTTTTGAATGTTCTATCTTGATTTTGCTGTGGTTCTCTGCCTGATTTGGGACGCTTTCACCTAAATACCGACGTCGTTCTTCTCGATGTTCTACGGTACGGTGCAATTCGCTGTATGTTTTGTAGCAATAATTCACTGACCGGCCTCTCTCCTCCGCAGAGGCCTCCCAGTCACGCTCCACGCTTGGCAAAAAAAAACGCGCGGAGGCTGGGTAGAGGTAAAAAGTAAACTGCGCGGGGAACTCATCGTTCCCCGCGCTCCCATTTTATATTTTACTGTTCTTTACAGATAGGAGCCACTGCGAAGGAGAGAGCTGACCGGCCGCGCCAGGCGAACGCAGATTAATTTTATAGTGCTCGAAATTGCGCCTGCATCGGCCCGACGTTTTTGCCTGCGTGACATATCTCGCGACATAGCCCTTTTAAACAGTAGCTGAATTAATTCATGAAACTGAGGTACTAGGTCAAGACGAGGTGCCACGGGATAAGGAGACGCACTATAATATATGATTACTACTAGTGGATAGATTTATAGCGTTGGTATCGAACAAAACAAAAATTAATTAGTTATAAGAGTTTTATAAAAATAAGTTTATCTATAGTGTTTCGATAAGTCGAGCACATTTTACATCAGGTAGTCATAAAATCGTTAAATGAGACCCGGCAAGCTTGCACTTAAACTTAAATAGGTTATTCACTCTTAACAGATACACGTTAATGCTGGACTGTTGGAAAGAGAATCCAGATGAACGACCGTCATTCGCCGAACTGATAACTACATTGGAAGAGATGATGACGGCTGACACTCCTTATTATGATTTCAATCTGGTAGATGAGAAAGAGCCCTATTACGATGACGCATTTGCTAGCACCAGCAAGACCGTGGAAATTGAAACTCAGATGTAATTGTACCAGGATCAGTTGATATCGAGTTTTCACTAAGCATGCGCACGATCGGTCAAGTCAAGGAGGCTAAAGGGAAATAAAGTGCTTGTCCACCTAGAACAGTTTCTACCCCCTGGGAAGAAATTACTGACCTTTCATCTTACTATTTAAAACTAGTAATAATCAGTTTCACTTTGGAAAGCTACACAAATGGTAAACGATTGTAGTAAATTCGATATTATCCAGTTAAGGTATGCATAAAAAATCAGTCCGTTTTCATCAACTTTTGGCTGGTAGTTTTATTCGAATCTAGCCAATTTGCTTCCTGTATTTATAGAGAATCAATGAAATTGAAATGTTTTCTTTATATTATAAATAACTTGCACATAATCAGAAAATAGTTAACCGTATATGTAACAAAATAGTGGATGCTTTTGTGATTAATTTAGCGTGCTTTAGTTATGTTTTAACATCGTTTTCATAGCTTTTCGAACACGAAATATAATCCGAACGTTTGAGAAACGTAGGTCTGAGTAGGTAAACTTTGTGTAATACCCATTACATTGCCATGTATGCAAGACGATGATAACAAGCGTTTCATTGGTAATTTATATCATTTACATAACGACAAAAATAAGTAACGCTGAAGTAATAATATTAATAATAACACATGTTTCAATGGCATTGTAAAAATAAGAATAGGCCATTTGCACGATGACGTCATTTGACTACTACTACCAGAATCCTTCAGTTTTTTGTTTTGTAGTGCAAATTAGGGCTATTGTTATTTAAACCGCACTGGGATTACAAAATTTAAATAAGAAAGGAAAAACGAAATGAATTCTGGTAGAAGTAGTCAAATGACGTCATCGTGCAAATGGCCTATTGTGGGGACCTTGGTTACAATTTTTTATAACGAAGGTTTGGTTTTGTGAGTTTATTTATTTATCATGCCATTCTTTGCAAATAAATCGAAGCTGTTTAAAACTATAATGATACATGTTTACTCTTCAATTCTTCGACTTCAAACTCAGTATGGAAAATTAAAACCGATCTGCGGACTTGAACTGGATTTTTCAAGATTTAAGTAAACGATGCAACACGGTAATTGTCGTTTTTAAATGTGTGACGTTTCGTTTCTATTTTTAAAATTTTCAAATAAACCTGAAATTTTCTTTCTAAAACCACAAATCAAAAATCATGTCTTAGCGTGGCACTGAAATGCGCATTGTTTGAAATACTGTATGAGATAACTCGACACTGTTGAAATATTTAAATTTAACCCGATATATTGTTTGCCAACTTGTAGCGCAATCGACTGGCGCAATGTTTTGCTGATCCTATAACCAACGCTCCCGGCTCCCGAGTTCATGCGAGTTCGGATCCTGGTGGGGACGTCGAATAACTTTAAGACCCGTAGGTAAACGCTATAGTACGGTAAATGTTGTTTTTATCTCGTTAAAGCGCATGCGCGCGAAACGAGATATAGGAGTCAGTAGAATATGGGGACAAAAGTTGTTAACAAATGTTTGTGGACTTTTGTCCGGGGGGGTTAGTTGTTTCTTCTTTATAGAAGCTATATTAGGGCATTGAGGATATGGTTGGTTAAACCGGTTAGGATTTCAAGAAGGGCGTCACATACTGCTCCTAAAATTTTTGGGGAGCACCCCCGGACCTATTGTTAATTTCCCTTGGGTATCGGGATGTCAAAACTTGTGATGAACTTGTCATATCTCACATTACGTTACCGCAAAGGTATTAAGTTCTTCTTAAGTTTCGATATCTCACGTTACCTATCAGTTTCAATCATTTGTCGTAAAGCCATTTAAGCTGCCTTGCGTTTTTTTTTTGGCAAACGCAGTTTGAGAATTTCACGGTGTATTTTTACGAATGGAGACGTTTTAAGAAAGTTAAATGGGACGGGAAAGTTTGTGTTTTAATATGAGCGATATGGTAAAGCAAAATTGCGTTTGTTCTATTTTGATTCATTGCTATTACGGTTTGATTATGCAATAGTATGGGAAAGACGTCATAGTTTTGTTAATTTAGCTACCGTGCACAAGGATATTTTGCGGGTCGCGGAGACAGCTAAAATTTCTGCTGGAAGGAAATGTTTGCGGATTTCTGGTGAAGTATAAATAAAATCCAAGGCATCGGTATTAAACTGCAATTTTACTTCCTGACCGGAGGTTGTATAGTTCCCATAGTTATGGTTGCTGTTCTGGCGCCAATATGAACATAAACAACGAGAAAACTAGTGAGTGAATTATTGTACCTTGTTGTAAAAACGTATCAGTATTATGATAACAGTCTCTGGTTCTTTTGAGGACGTGTCTGGAGTTGAATCGGGAATACAAATGACTGTTGTGCCGGTTGTCTAGGAGTTCACTGTTATGAGAGTTATGAGTTATGAGAGTTCACCGTTCTGTAAAATGAGGACCGGATGGCGGCGGATGGCGGATGGCGGACGGCGGATAATAAAATGCGGATAACAAAATGCGGATGATAAAATGCGGATGAAAAAAAAAACAGAAAAATAATTCCTTACGATTTTTACCAAAAAAACAAAAAACAAAGAAAGAAAAGAAGCAGAAATAACTTTAAAATGGCACGAAACAAAAACACGAAACATTAACTTTATTGTCCAAACTGTCTTCAAGTTCCACTTCATGCCTCACTCAACCCTAGTTGGAAAATATATGAATGTTGCGTTTCGAGTTTGACCGATTGTGCAGTCTGCACGTGTTTGAGGATGGAGTCCGACGAGTGTGACGATTACGGGCTTTTAAAATCTGTGTTTAGGAAACGGTAAGTTAGTAGAGTTCTTAAATTCGATTTAACTTCACCTGTTACTTTGCTTCACAAACAATCTTTTCTGACTTTTTATTCGTGTTTGTATCTGGTTCGTTGAAGAGTCAGGAAGGTGATGCAATTGAGTGTTTTTATCATAGATATGTTAAAAGGGTTAATTACTACACTAGTTTCCGTTATGGATATCTTTGGAATGCATGTATTCAGATAATACCTTTTTGAGTGTTCCACTGTCACGATAATTCATTCCTGTATTATCCTTTGTGAAAGCAAGAGCAACAATTCCGACCGCCATTACTGTGTCCGATCCAGAACTGTTGGCATGTGATGCTTGTCTTGATGCTTGTGGTGCAGTGTGATTTGGGGAATTCTTCCATGCCAAGTTTCCTCCTTTTATTGCTAGTCAATATTTGAACATTAACCAGCTCGAACTGCTTACAATCAGGTCAGCGTATACGTTCAACGTTCAACGTTCAACGTTCAACGAACGCCTTCATGCAGCGTTGTCTACGTGAAATTTGGTTGTTGCTGTCTCTTAACAATATCCGTTTATCTGCGCGTTACATTTGCGGGAAGTCATAGTCTAACGTTTTAGCGGATGCGTTGAGTCGTTCTCACTTAGACTCCTCGTACTCAGACTATTTGCAGCATGCCGTAGCTACCTTGAACCTTACCCAAGTATTTCCTAGCGACTCTATGTTCGTTTTTAATGTATATTAAGTAGCTACTTCCATTTATTTTCATAGATCCTTATTAAGTTTATTGATTTTTCTTTCTTTCAATCTGTTTTTCAATTTTATCTCACAGATCACATCGACGCTTTGCAGCAGTATTTAGGAACTATCCAGGTCCATGCTTTTTGCGACTCCACAAAGCGCTCTATGAGATGCTATATGCGAACATATTTATTGTTTTGCCAATATTTCGATTTCTTGCCTTCACGAAAAGAACCGATCACTGTTGAGATCCTTTTACAATTGTCCCGTCTTTTCGATTTAGATAATCATTTGCACGTCTGCATGCGTGCTTTATTTTTAGCAGCCTTCTTTTCTTTTTTACGTATCTCTAATTTAGTAGTCTGAAATTGGCGATTTCCAGGCGTGTTTTTTGACACTATCTAGCATGACTTTCACACCGCAAGGGGTTTTGTTGCGCATCACGCGCACCAAGACACTCCAGTTTCGGGAGCGGGTGTTAGAAATTCCCTTGCCGTTTATTCCCGGTTCGCCCCTTTATCCTGTCACCGCGCTTAGGCAGTATTTAGCTAGTGTACAATTGTCGCCCTCTTCACCATTATTCGTTTGTCAATCTCGGGGATCGTACAGGCCTATCTTGGCTCACCAGTATAATGCTCTTTCAACCATTGGGTTTAATCCCGCACAGTATTCCTCACACAGTATTCCTCGCACAGTTTTCGTCGCGGAGGCGCTACATTTGCTTTTTGTAATCGAGCGCCTACAGCTTTTATTAAATCGCATGGCGATTAGAAGAGTGACGCATATTTAATATATCTCACTCTTTCCAACGAAAATAATTTTAAAATTATCCATTCTATCACAACCAGACTCTCTCCCACATCGTAACTTCTTCTTCTCAAACCCTTTTTTTATTCTTTTTCCCCTTTGGGTTTGGCGGTTTATTGAATAAACATACGTTTAACCCCATCTACTGAGTCTGTTTGTGGTAGTAATTGAGTGTTTTTATCATAGATATGTTAAAGGGTCCTCCAAAACGGCGAGTTACGCCTCGTGAGTTATTGTGTTGAGTTACCTCACAGTGAGTTGTAAAATCTTGAATTTTCAAGATTTTGCCGGCAAAATCGTGAATTTCAAGATTATGCCGGCAAAATCTTGAAAATTCAAGATTCTGCCGGCAAAATATTGAAAATTCAAGATTTTGCCGGCAAAATCTTGAAATTCAAGATTATGCCGGCAAAATCGTGAAATTCAAGATTTTGCCGGCAAAATAATGAAAATTCAAGATTTTGCCGGCAAAATATTGAAAATTCAAGATTCTGCCGGCAAAATATTGAAAATTCAAGATTTTGCCGGCAAAATCTTGAAATTCAAGATTATGCCGGCAAAATCTTGAAAATTCAAGATTCTGCCGGCAAAATGTTGAAAATTCAAGATTTTGCCGGCAAAATATTGAAATTCAAGATTATGCCGGCAAAATCGTGAAATTCAAGATTTTGCCGGCAAAATATTGAAAATTCAAGATTTTGCCGGCAAAATATTGAAAATTCAAAATTATGCCGGCAAAGTCTTGAATTTCAAGAATTTTCACGGTTTTGCCGGCAGAAGATTCTGCCGGCAAAATCTTGAATTTCACGATTATTCCGGCAAAATCTTGAAAATGCAAGATTCTGCCGGCAGGATCTTGCGGCAAGATCTTGAATTTCAAGAATTTTCACGATTTTGCCGGCAGAATCGTGAATTTTCAAGATTCTGCCGGCAAGCGGAAATGAAATCTGAGTTCTTCTTGTGTAAGTGCTTATACCGAAGGTGTACACGAGGCTCTGCTGCATTTTATTACAGCGAAGATTAACATGGCTCAAGGATTGTCAGAGGTAGGTAATCCGTTAACATTTCGTATGTTGTCCAGTGTAACTACAAATATCGGCTAACATTCAGTCTGTCATTCTGTTAGGCTGTAAAGACAAAGATATCAAACACCATAAAGGTAAGTCGTAGGAGTAGCATGGCTTGTGACCAGTATTTACGGAAATATCGTACAGAGTCCTCAATATTCAGTGTAACAGCTTACTTTTCAGGTTCAATAGTTCAAATTGTGCAGTGTTTATTTTTAACGTATGGAACATGACTGAACATACAAAATTGGTCATCGGGCAACCCAAGCTAAAGAAGTGGTTTTCGTGGAATCTGTATACTCCTTGACATTCTAAGTCTTGTATAAAAAAACGCCATCTTCCTCATCCCAAAAGATTGCGTGATGTGCATTACACATTAACCAGATGGTCACACCTTGTTAGTGGTTAGCAATAATTGGTAGTGCAGCACGAAGTCTCGCAGATAGTAGTTGGGGTGCATTGAAGTTGCCAAACGTTTTTCTAAGGGACGGACCATTTCATTTCATTTTTTTTTTTTTTTTTTTTAAGGGGGGGGGGGGGGGGGGGCGCGCTGTCGGGCAATTACCGAAAAGAATTCCGCAGAAGAAATTTAGGAGTAAAAAATCGTGCACAAGAAAGCACGTGAAAAAAAAATTAGCTTTTTGGAAAAAAAAAAAATCTTGCAAATAGTGATACTGAAAAAAAGTTTCATACGCAGAAGAAATTGTCCCCCTCCCCTTTCCCCCACAAAAAATGAATGGTCCGTCCTTAAGACCTTGTGTTTTCGTTCTCCTAATCAACTCGTGCAAATCGAATCCACGCAAGTATCTTACAGTCTCATTTACTTTCTGCATATCTTTGTCTTGGTGATTTATTTCACGCCCGTCACTGGGCTCGTACTTTCATTCAAAATAAGTTTCGTTTTATTTATTTACTTTTATTTTTACTTTTATCAGTCAAAGGGTTTTCCAGTTGGTGTTTTAAGATACTATAAAAGAAGTCTAAGATCGCGTGGTGGTGCTTCTTTTGTCACCCATACGCTGGAGGGTACTCATGAAGTTTTAAGGGAAGCAAGGGAAGCCATTCCTGATGACAAAAGGCCAGCTGATCCTCTTTGCCTCGTGAAAACAGATGGGGAAGCACTGCCTGCAGATTTCACTGTACTTGAATATTGTCGGCAGCTTAATATAACTCAGCCATCTAGAATCTCACACCAGAAGAAGCTGTTCGTTGTTAACGAGAATGATTTGAAAGGTGCGTGGAGCATCGTGTATGTTGTGTTTTTTTCCTGTTAGTTTTATTTTGTCTAGAGGGGGAACACCCATATATGTTGATAAGTGCAGGCATGAAAGGTGCTTCAAATGAAGTGTTGAATTTGGCCTATTTAGCCTGTAAATGGATGGTGGATGACTTGGCTACACCTTTGAGGTACGGCTGGGGCGGGGAAGGGATAACAAGTTCAAGATTAGGTCCGTAAACGAGTAGGGAAAATATCACACTTTGTCTATACTGGCTAAGGGAATCAAGTAGGAAAGTAGTGGGCCACACATCCCTCACAAAAATTAAGAAGAACCAGTGGTATATGTGCTTTACTTTTAATTCCTTTATATAATTTAGTAAAACTTTTCTTTATTTCGCCTTTTTTGTTCTTTCTAAAGCATTCAAAGAACAGAAAAAGCAGGTAAGTTGTTTCAGTATTGATATAAAAGTTATCGAACTGTTTCTGTTTAGCCTGCCAGTTGGCGCTCGTTTGGGTGTCACATGCAAGAGATTTATCTTTAGGGTGTCACGCGCGAAAGATGCAACGCGCAAGCGGCGTTGCATCTCGCGCGCGTAACATCCAAACAAGAGCCTATACTCGCAGGCTTTATGTATGTAACGTTTGTCGCGCCGGTTCGTGTTATTTTAGCCCTCCCAGATTGTAACTGATATCCTTACGACCCCACTGAGTCACAGTTCGTCTGTGCTTATTACCAAATATTATTTTCAAGTGAAAGGGTTCAACGTCCGTTTAAACATTCAAACATGCACTTCTTATTATATGGCTATTTAACCACGGAATGCAACTTAAGCTATATCGAGCTCTACTTTCGTTTCTCTATTTTTTCAGCAATCAAGTTCGGTGGACAGTGAGGAAATAACGCCTACATCAGGGTCAAACTTCGACGTTTTACCTCCTGTTAACGATCAACCACCCACAATTCTGCTTGAAGTAAGATATTCCGTATTAAACTCTCCACTCTTTGGTGCTCGTCTTCAATTATTTCTTATTTCCCTGTGTTGTCACAATAGGGCGAGGATAAGGAGGATCCCGCTGATTCTTCCCAACTAAATGAAACAATTGTGGTAGATGACGAGGTAAAGACGTACTTGCTTCTGATATTCCATTTTTGTCTGAAGTAAATGTGTGGAACTAAGCTCCGGCTAAATTGACTCTTTTGTTGTCATGTCACCAGCATAATAGTGTTAAGTCAGTGGATTGGATGGCCAGCATTCACAAACCTCAATTGCAGGAATCATCCCTTTGGGTTTTCCCTTAAAGGGACAACTTCAACCAGTGTGCTTTGCGACATTATCTGTAATACAGATATTGCTAAACTTGCGAGTGTCTTTGTTCATCCGATTCTATCTTTGCAATCTTTAAGGCTGGCTGTATAAGCTATCTATTTAAAGTTGTTTAAGTTTTCATAATTTGATTTTTTTGTCCATTTTGGTTGTGAAATTTCAACTAAAGAAAGAAAAACAGTAATAGACGCGCGCAAAGGACAGTGGTTGAAGGAATACTCTCTCAGGCATTTTCTAATTATTGTCCCGGTATTATTGCATTATATTTTGTCGGTTTCTTTGTGCAAAACCTCATCAATCGATTGCCGTATATAGGTTTGGTGCTTCTCCTAAGTTTATATATTTCATTTAGGTCTCTTTCCACCCTCGTCCACGTGCCAACCTGCCGTCTAATTACAACGCAACGACAACTCACACTAGCGGAGAAGCTGTAAGAACCTCATTATTCTTCATATTATTTTTTTGGTTAGGTTTCGTTAGCCATTCTCGGAGTATTCTAAACGCAAATGAATCAGTGTTACCTCAAAACAACGAACAAGAGCTGCGTACAACTAAGAACATATAAGCCAATCAATATTTTTTCTAAGAAAGAGATTCATTAATTTGATGTGAAACAAACCCGAAATTTCATCTCAACACAGTCTTGTGTTACGGAATCACGCAATATTTATTATCACTTCAACGAGCAAAAAAGAAGCAGGCCGAATGCGTATCGTCTTGGAACGTTGTGTTTGTATGCCTGTGTGTGTGTGTAAAACCAAAACAGCTTAAATTGAACCATCATACATTAAGAGGCCCTGTGTTGCTTTTGTTCCCTTTAACAGGATCCAGGCTGGATGTTTCGGAATGTTACACTTCCTCGGCTTCTGCACAACAGAGAAACAGTGCATGCAATGGTGAGACTATCATCATCATTATCATCATCATCGTTATCGTCATCGTTATCATCATCATCATCATCAACGTCATCGTCATTATCACCATAATGGACTTTACTTTTTCGAAATCCGCTTTGAGTTTTCCATAAACATCAGTCCAACATTTTTATGAAGAAAAGTTTGTCGTGGAAGCCGATCTTTCCTCAATATTGCAAGTGTCGCAAAGTGTCTCGAGCCTTCTGAGATATTCTATATTTTATTGCCATCCACCTCATACCCAAAGACCAGTTAGACTGATTTTTTGGGTGTTTCATTGCAATCATTCGTACATGCGTAGATGCAAAAGAAATAAAGGAATAAAGGAGTAGTTTGTAAAGAAACTGCATGTCGTGTGGCATATGTGGTTACGAAAACATGAAAATTTTTGCTTATCAACTGAGTTGATTTAGTAAATTCGCTACCGTAAAAAAATTCAAAAACAAACGATTCGAGCGCTAGCTCTCCGTCAGAGCGAATGATCTATTTTTTCCTTGACGAAAGGCTAGTGCTCGAAAGGTCGGTTTCTTAGTCTTTTTACAGTGGCCAAGTTACTTTTCAAGTTTTCGTGTAAATGTCAAAAGAAACATATTTCTCAATTTACTATTTGCTTTGATCGTAGAATCGAAGTTCAGCGCTTGATGGCAGAAGACTGATAATCCTTGGGAACCTTGAAGAAGGCAGCAACAGCGAAGTCAGCATTCGAAGACACAACCTAGTTCAAGATGTCCTTGACTTTCACGAAAGTAAGGACAACTTGGAGAAGGGGGTCACTTTTAAATACAATGATGAGCCGGGAGTAGACCTAGACGGAATCAAAAGAGACGTGTTTACTCTTTTCTGGCGACAATCCCGTTGTCGTTTTCTTGAAGGCAATGATCATTCATTTGTTCCCCGTGCCACCGGAATACCAAGAGAACAGTACGTTCTAATTGGTAGAATCCTGTCGTACGGATACGTTACAGCTGGGATTTTTCCAGCCTTTGTTAACAAGGCTTATATGCAAGCTCTGTTGTGTGGTGAAGATTCCCTTACAGATGACAGTTTGCTAGAGGGTATATTAGATTACTCATCAGCATACGAACGAGAAAGGCTGTTGAGACTTATGAGCTCAAGCCATCTCTCCGCAAATGACATAGATTTCCTTCTGGATTTTGCCGAAAGGGGAGGGGTAACTTTTACACCCACGGTAGCAAATATTAGAAAGATTGTTTTGGAAGTTGCTCGGGCTGTTTTGATCAACACGCCAATGCATTCAATGGGCAAAATTAAAGAAGGAATGCTCCAGGTACCAGGAAGCCACCTTATATGGTGTGGCATAAGCGTTGATGAGTTGCGTCAACTCTACTGCGAGCTTCTGCCTTCTCCCGAAAAGGTGTCTGCAATGTTAAGTGCAGTCTGTGGGGATCAAGAGGAGGAACGCGTGTTCTCTTTCCTACGACGTTATACTAGTTCCCTCAGTCAAGAAAACGCAGTGGGGTTTCTTAGGTGGGTAACTGGTAGTGAAACTCTGACTGTTCCAAACATTAAAGTAGAGTTTCACAAATCGCAAGAGGAAGAGCCATACCCCAGAGCCCATGTTTGTGGGGGAATCCTTGACATCTCGTCACGGGGGTATGCCACGTATTAGAAGTTTAAACGAATAATGGATTCTGTTATTTGCAGTGACGAAGCATTTAAATTTTCCTCCATATAACTTTTTTGCACGCCACTTTTTTTCATATTAATTGCGTTACAATTAAGAAACAGACAGGCGAATAAATGGAAGAGGATTGTAATTTCTTTATTTGAAAGAATTAGTAGATTGTGATTAAGGTTTATGCTTGTAAGACCACGATAGGATGGCTACTTGTAGTAGAATGAAATGATTAAATGTTGACATTAATCTATCTGCATTGCTCGAGTCTTCAAGCGGGACGACCAAATCGTGAAAATGTTTTTCCCCCATGCATTACACTAAAGGTAAAATGTAGAATGTATATATAAAACGAAACTTCAAAATTTCAAACGTTGGGCGAGACCACTGACGAGACAAATTCTTTAGGAGAGAGGGGATACTGGATACATTCTTTTGCCATTGACTAAAAATTTCTCAGTTTTAGTTTTCTCGTTACTGTTATTGTTGCTGTAGCTTGGAACAAGATATTGTCATTTAAGAAGTGTTGTTTTTTTTTTTTCGTTGTTACATCAAATCTTGGAATGGAAATGACAGTGGTAGACGTCTTTCCTCGAGGATCGCGATGTCGTTGTCCTCGAGAAAACTGTTCACAGATACATTGATCACAGGCGGGGGAACCAGTAAATTGGAGAACGGTGGTCGTCTCGCGAGGCAACTAGGGTGCGCACAAAGGTAGAAATTCCGCTCTATAGCAAATCGTTTCCCTCTTGGTATCCACAAACCTGAAACTTGAACATAAAGTACTCCAGGTACCATTTGGATGCTGCCGCAAGAAGCGCATCTTGCCGTGCTATTTCTAACCATCTTATCCACATACCACAACTGAGCTTTTCTGTTTCTAGGATCACTTGAGAAAATTGACTGTACTTCGGCATCATTTAGGGTCCGTTGAGAACTCCCACCACTAGCAGCTTGGGATGGGGCTGGCAAAAATGGTGGCGTAAATGGAAAATTGAATGCACTAGGAGGAAAGTGATCGCCCTGAATTCCTGTGAAAGGACGTTGTATTCCACCAGTAAGCGTTGCTGGGGACTGCATGCACCCACTGGTAAACGGTGTAGAGTAGTTTGAAAATACGGAAGCCGGTGACGAAAGATAAGCTGAATTTAAGGTCATTGGAACCGCGTTGGTTACTGAGTTACAAGAAAGGTGAGTGATCGAAGTCGTATTTGACGTGCGACTTGACGTCGGAGTTGTTTGAACGGTTGAAGTTGCCGGGGGATGGGGTGCCTTGTCTAGGACGCGTTTCAACTCCAGACCGTCCAGGGCCACTTGCTGAATTGCATCGTCGTCTATAGACAAGCCTATAATTTTTACATACACCCAAATTAGATGTTTGCAGATCTGAACAGTATTGTTCTGTTTGCACACATAGTAAGGGCAAGTGCAAGACGGGTTATTAGTTATAGTTACGAAATGACTATCCTGTGATCCTTTAACATTGCAGTAAATTCCCTGATCATCTTTCCTGTATGCCAAAACCTCAAATCTCTCTCTCAACGCCTTAGTTAAACTTGTTTGGAAACGTTTACTACGCGTAGTCCTTCGTCGTTTGGAACGCTTTGTAAAGACATCCACTTGTAAAATTTCGTCCTCGGAACTAGATGAATAAAGACGAATGTCATCGGCTCGAGCTCGTAGCTCATTTATACTAACTCGCTGCCGTTTTCCGGATCGCCATTTGTCGGGCCTATGAGTGCTGTTGGGATCAACCGTGAAAGAGCTTCCAGGGGATTCAAGGCTTTTAGTTAAAATGGAGATGGTACTAGCATAATCTTTTGCTCTCTGCTTCTGCTCTTGAAATTCCCTTGCCTGCCTGGTAGCCTCATCGGGGCCTCTTAAAGGAGCCATGGTGCCAGCCCCGATTTCCTGAATTTGAACTTCAGTCAAAATGGCATCCACTATATCGTGGTACGCCACGTCCACAAGACTGAGGTTTATGGAGTCAGAATGAGACCAAGAAGCATGGAATGCTTCGGCCCAGTTTGATTAAGGTGCACCGTGCACAGGTTTGAATGCATTGAATATATTATTACGACGTTTGTGCCACCACTCGAGCCAGTGCGATAAGAGTTGTTCTCGGTACTTTTTTTTCTTAATAAATCGCGTGAGCTTCTCGTAGATTGCGAAATATTTTGTTTGCGTCGCTGCCTCTTGTAATTCAGTACTTAGAAGCTTAAATTTTTCTTGCTCCTTTGTGGTTGCAAGTTTTGTAGAAAACCGGTTTACCGATTGTCTGAAATGGAAAACGCAAGAAACAATTCTGTCGCGTACATCACCAAACACTCGGAAAAGTCCCTCCCAATTAGACCCTGCTTCGTCAGCACACCACCCAGTGGGGTTAAACTTGTATCCAGCTTCTCCTTTGTAATCGGATATGACCTGGTTGAATAGACGCCAAAATTTCCGAACTGACTCAGAATCTTCAGTGCCTACTTCCATGCTTGCCAGTCGGATTATTCTCCGTAATAGTGGGTGGTAAACGTAGCAGCCCAAAGTAATGAAGCCTCTACAACGCTTGTGATTTCCATCGAAAAAACAGTATTCTTTACCCATAAAATGCTGTCCATCCTTGTCCATGTTGATTGCTATTTTGGCAGCTATTTTGCTCATCTTGAAAACGTGTGAGTTTGTCTTCGCGTTCGCGCTTAAAGAACCGTCCTGTATATCGAAAATATAGTATCTGTCTATTTTCTCGGTGTCCAATTTAAGTTTCTTTAACGCATCTATGCTATGTCCAAGAGGATGGGTATTTTTGATTTCTTTGCTTCTTATTGATTCTATTTTTCTCGTGTCAATCATCGCTCGAGCGGTAGCTTTTACTTCTGCGCTGTTCTTTCCTTCATACAACTGACTGAGCATTGCTTCTCTTTGTAGTTTCTTGGGTGGCAAATCAGGCCGAATCTTGACGTTTTCTTCTATGGTGGTTTTGTTTTTAGCAACTCGAGGTACGCATGGACATGTGTGCTTACCAGAGTGCTTTACCATGACGTAATGGTCGTGAAATTCCCATATTTTTAGAGCAGGACAATCTAAAAAACGTGCGGGTGACTTGCATATACGACACACCACGCAATCGGGAGAAATGACATCAAAATTGGCTTTGTTGTGTTTGCCGTACTCTCTTAGAAACAAGCAATGTTCGGACAGGCATTCATAGCTGCCCTTACATTTTGCAACCTTCCGTTTTCCGTTTCTGAATTCTCTTGTGTTGGAAGTGATCGCTTTTCTCCAGGGTCTACCATCCTTGGAGCTTGCAAGCCTATCCTTTACGTCATAGGGCAGCTGGTATATGCAGTCACCATCTATGTCGTGGGGCAATTCATCTGCCTTCGTCACAGGCACCCCATCCCATTTCGAATTTGATATCCTTTTCATGCGTTTTCTTGACGTGGCGTCCTTTCGGGCTGATGAGCTCTCATGAGCGCTGTTATTTCCGTCACTGTCAACCTGGGTAGAGAAGTCACTATCTACTAGCCCGCTGATAGTACTGGCCCCTTGAGGTGCAACGTGGGAAACTTGCTTCTCGGTTGTTTCCTCTTGTGTGGTTTCCTCAGCGCCATCTAAAGAAACTGCACTAACTTGCTGCAAGACTGTGGTTTCCGATGATAGAGTCGTTAAGGAGCTGGCTTCTATGATGGCATCATAGTGTTGGCCTATTTTGCATAAGAAGATTTCCTTAACTGCAACAACAGGATATCTGGTAGGATGAATGGCTTCTACTCTGACATCCCGACTGTAACCATCCACAGAAACCACGTAGCACGAAGTCGATGTGGAATTTACCAGGGCGTGCAGAAGCAGGTCGATAACATCTGCGTTAAATGTTTTGTGCAGTTTGTAGTCATCGAGTTCCTCTCTCCAGTTGCCTGTAATGAAATTCTTGTAATGGTCATGATGGCATTCTATCTCCTTGATCGCTACATCCACAAGACCAAGCACGCCTCCATCAAAGGATTCTCCATATTCTAAGAGACACTAAAGACAACAACAAACAAACAAACATCAACACTCATTTTTGGGGTATTTTTCTTCCTTTCACTGACCAATAAGAAGAGCAAGAGTTATTCTCGAGCAGCAAGCTCCATTTTCCGTTGTAATTGTGGCATTTTCGTTGCCCTCTGGCTTTTTCTATTCTGCTGTGGTTTTGAAACCAAGTGGTAAACTTTAATTTTCTAAATAAGTTTTTTCCTGTTTCGTTGGCCGTATTAATAGGAATGGAAGATCATATCAACGTTCAATCGACACAGCAACAAGCGTCTCATGAATAATATTATTAAATACAATGATATAATTGATGACAATCGATAACAATCTGTGACAATCGATACTAATCGATGAAAATTATGACTATCAATTACAAATCGGTTCGATGAATAAGTCACACAAATGTCGGTCATGAAATGTCGGCCAATTACTCGTCGATCGCCGATATTAATCGATTGTAATAAGTAATATCCATTACCGATCGATTAACACCGATTTTTATCGATTATTGGTTTCATCGATTAATTACGCCGGGATTAATGTATTCGAACCAAAGGAGGTGTGACCCGAATTATATTTCCAAACACAGACTCGCCAGGGCAAGGAAATTAACAACAACACCATGCCAAATATTGAGTGGATTGTGGTTGACTTTATAACTGGTCCACTGACAGTGAAAACACGATTAGTACACTGATACATATCTTTTTTATTAAGACGTTATTAAAAGGCTAGAAAAGGTTTTCACCCGAATCCAGCTGGAGCAAATGCAATGACCATCACGGGAAATAGCGAAACGCCGTTTACACCAGTTGGCAATGAATTCATCCACCTTCCTAACGTCAGCATTGATGTGAAAGTAAGACTCGATTGATAACTCCTCACCACATTGATAACACTCGAGAATGGGATTGCCGTGTCTGAGGAAACAATTAAAACAGATAGGATGGTAAATTAGAGACGCGAGGAAACACTTTAAGCTATTTGAGGGAACGGGGGGGCTCGAGTGAGTTATTCCTACTCTGCCCAACAAACCCAACCAACCCCCCCCCCCCCCCCCGCCCCACCCCATGTCCCTCGTGTCTGTCATCTCACCTCACTTCTATCAGAATATAACTGAACGTACCGTGAACACAGTTCTCCCTGTCGTCCTGCATCACCCGAATACGAAAATTTCATTCCTATACGTTTTCCTGTAGTTGAAAAAAAAAGGAAAAAAATATTGGTACGCAGAAGAAGATATTTGCAAACAAAAAACAGCTGGAAAAGGAAATGTAATGCAAGTAGCAACGGTACAGAACGGAAAAGCACTCACCCCGCCCACCCTTTCAGTTAAATCATGTAAATGTACCACTTTCTTTCATGACATACAATTTTCTATTTTTTTAGTCTTTTTTCCGCTCCAAGTCATCGATTACTCTCAAGGAGGCTCGAAAGGGTTTCTCACAGCTTATGTACATGTCAGAAAAATTTCTTAACTTCCGAATTGAACCTTGGCCGTTTGGGCTATTTTTTCTCAACAAAATGTCACGGGGGAAAGCTTTGTACGGCGTGACATGACCGTTGAGAAGAAAATCGCCCGCAAACCAGAGCATGAGGCAAAACGTATAGCTAAACGTCTGTCTGTTTTTTAGTCGTTACAGTTAAGTCTCTCAGATTATTTCTACTTCATATAAAAAGAAAGACGAAAAGTAAACTCGCAATAAAAAAAAATACAGCGAGGCGGCGACGATTCTTTTGCAAGGAAACAGGAGGGTGGTTTCGTGACTAACCGTTTGTTTGGATTTCTGACGGTTTTGAGTCGCTTCTGATTGGTTGCTGCGCAATGGGAAATGTCAAAATCAAATCAAAGTGTTCACGGTTTTTGGATTCGCACAGTAACAGTTTTTAATTTGAGCAGTTACTAAGACTTGTACTGGCTGGAGTCAGCTTGAGAGTTGGCCTGGTTACACTCCGCAAAAAATAAATAAATAAATAAATAAATAAGTAAATAAGATTCCACACAAAACCGCTATGACAAGCTCAAACCAGAAAATCGCTAATAAATGATAACATTCTATAAGACATAACTAAAACAATAATTTGAATGAAGAAATCCACATATCCCTTGCAGCGTCGAACCGGCCTATACGCCGATCGGCATGATATGAGGGCTCACTGATAGCCTTTATCAGGTACTCACGGCTCAATAGCTTCCCCTCGGTGTCAAAGCCCATCTAACACAAAATAAAATAGTACTAACCTCCAGCGGCATAAGTACTGAACGTACTAGTTGCACATGCCTGTGCATAGGTCATTTTTGTCTGCTTTGAAACCATCACACTTTCTTTAGAAGACACGATTTCTTCAGGACAGGACTCTTCTTCGCTACTAGAAACTGTTACAACGTTATCCATCGCAAGACACAGGAAAATACCGAAGAAAACAAGAAAACTTCTGAGGTTCCGTACTCCGGCGACTGAGCTGCTCAAATTTCGTTTACACGACGAGTGCCACGTTTTCAATTTTCAAGATTCTGCCGGCAAAATTTTGATTTCAACATTTTGCCGGCAAAATCTTGAAAATTCAAAATTTTGCCGGCAAAATCTTGAAAATTAAATATTTTGACGGCAGGATCTTGAATTTTCAAGATTTTGCCGGAATAATCTTGAAATTCAAGATTCTGCCGGCAAAATCTTGAATTTCAAGATTATTCCGGCAAAATCTTGAAAATTCAAAAATTTGCCGGCAAAATCTTGAAATTCAAGATTCTGCCGGCAAAATCTTGAATTCAAGATTTTGCCGGCAGAATCTTGAATTTTCAAGATTTTGCCGGCAGAATCTTGAATTTTCAAGATTATGCCGGCATAATCTTTAAATTCAAGATTATTCCGGCAAAATCTTGAAAATTCAAGATTCTGCCGGCAAAATCTTGAAAATTCAAGATTCTGCCGGCAAAATCTTGAATTCAAGATTTTGCCGGCAGAATCTTGAATTTTCAAGATTTTGCAACTTACCAGAGTTAACTCGCTACCGTAACTCACCGTTGTTAACTCACCACTTTGTAAGACCCTATAAACATAAGGGTTAATTACTACACTAGTTTCCGTTATGGATATCTTTGGAATGCATGTATTCAGATAAGACCTTTTTGAGCGTTCCACTGTCACGATCATTCATTCCTGTGTTATCCTTTGTGAAAGCAAGAGCAACCCCCCCCCCCCCCCCCCCCCCACCCCTCACCCGGTTTAGGGTGTTTTTTTGGGGCAGTATCAATTTGAATAAACATAGTTCAACATCCGTTTAACCCCATCTACTGAGTCTGTTTGTGGTAGTAATTGATAAGAAAAAGTGCGTGTGCTATAGCTTTGAAGTTGTTAACTATTTTCCTCTCGTATGTTATTGTGTTTGGCCATTTATAATCGCCAAAATGGGAATCTGAATAACTGGTAATATATATTTAAAGTTAACTTGGTCAGGGGTGAAAGAGTTTTGTTTCCTAAGTACTAGAAAATCATATTTTTCATACTTTTCACGTTTTTTAAATTTGGCTTTCTTTACATTTATCTATTAAACATATGATACATATATTAATTTGAGAATATCAGTATTATAAAAGTGACAGGCCAAACACGACTCCCGCTAGTTACATAATGTATAAAGAAACCTCTAGAATAGCTTTCCCAAGAAGGTCTACGAGATATTTGTTCCCCTTTGATCACCAAAATAGAGATGTGACAAATGCTCGATGTATTGTATGACTCTTTTATCTTTGGGATATAAATCTCTTTAATGACAGGAGGTCAGTTTACATGCTGTGCACACTCACTGCCATTTATAGAATTATTGTTTCCAGTCTATGCCTTCGTTATGCTAGTTCTCTTGGCATATGTTGGAGCGTCTTTGGCTAACTTTTGTTGCAAGATAAGTAGTGATCGGCTGCAGTTTTTGTTAATTGATATGAATATGCTTGGATCAGACAATCTCTGAGGCTCGATTTCCGCCGCTTTCTCTCGTCCGGTCTCTGAGCCTCCAATCTCTCAGCCGGTGATTTAGTGTCTAAGTCTGCGGTGTGCAAGACTTGTGAGAAAGTGGATCTTTATCACGGATGTAAGTGTCCAAGATCAAAGTCTGAAGCTGCCGTATCTCTACTGGAATAATGACTTCTTGCAGTTTATGTTTTAGCTCCTTGTTTTATTCTGTTTTTGAGTAGTGTTTCTTGGAGCTTGAAGAACCTCCTGATCCGTTGTTTCATAATGGCGTTCGGGATTGCATCCCGACATGGCTTGTACAGATATGGTGATCTGTTTTGAAAATCTCACGGATGCTAATGAATTCTTACGTTTTTCCACAGTTTATTTTTTAGTATTTATCAAATTATTATCCTCAAGCTGTAAACTGCGCATTGTAAATTGGCGTAGAAATAATGGCAAAGTCCCGGGTCGGCGTCATCTAATTACCATTTTGTAAATTCAAATCTCTAAAAATAAACTCACAAACGCAACTTTGAAATCAATAAATATTTTACCATTAAACTGTTCAAAAGTGTTGAATAAATTGGATATTATATTTCGTTATTACAAAACATTGACATTCGAAGAGTGTGAGGTCACCTTCGCATTTCTCCTGGTCTTCAGATGCCAGAGTTTTATCCAGTTGGTCTAAAAGCCAGTCTTGGCTAGATAAATAAACTTGTTCAGCCGAATGGAGGTTACGATAAAAATCGCGACATTCGCGAAGAATATTTTTATCGGAAGTCACGATTGAATTGTTGGCACGCAACTCTGAAATTGAGTCGCGTGTTTATCGCTGATTTTCAAGCTGGTAGAAATACTCCCGGGAAATACTTGGTCGGTTTTTCCCCCAGCTTTATCCACTGTTTTTTACTGCGAATGATGGCGTTTTTAGGAGATCTTTGATCTCCGCCAAACGCGTGTGATCATCTGTTGTATTTAAATTACCACGAGACAGGACTTCTCACGCTTACGCTCACGGCATCGGTAGTAGGGGGTGGCCGGCAGTTTCTGGAAAAGGGTCGCACGGAGGTTCAATTTTTTTGTTTTGTAGTGCAAATTAGGACCTTTGTTATTTAAACCTCACTGGGATTACAAAATTTAAATAAGAAAGGAAAAACGAAATGAGTTCTGGTAGTTGTAGTCAAATGACGCTATCGTGCAAATGGCCTATTGTGGTTACAGGGGGAGTGTCGTTGCTGGTTGCTGTAGTGGGGGGTCGGGAGGCCTCTGGTGTCCCCCCTCCGGGCACTGGAGCCTCGCGGTTCGCCTCGCGGCGTTTCGCCTTCGGGGAGTCTTTAACAACGCGCTCGGAAGACTGGCACCGGTAGCATAGTATTGGCTGGCCAGTGTACTTAAAAAAATAACTCGAGCCCTTGAGTGACTTATTTGCGTGGCACTGCCTTTTGTAAACGTGTGAATTCTATGACACGGATGCCGTTCTCGATGTGCGCGTAGCTTTGAAGCAAAGCCGGCGGACTGCTCGCGCTTTGAGGTCGCCGTATTGTTCCACGAGTTGTAGCAGGTTTTCATCGGGGAATTCAACGGGAATGAAGCATGACACGTGTAGTGCTTTTTGCCGTAAAAGGCGTAAAGGGATAACGCGGCTTTCGCAGTCAAAGCCCGATGCCGCCAACCGCGTGGCCGATTCTGTCCCAACGGTTTCTTCCTTAAAGTTCGGTAACGACTGCGCTATACTGAGCGAGTCAAGATCCAGGTTTTCCTCCACTATCAAGCGGACAGTAAGTTCTAGTGTGGGCGAACGGCTGGTGTGCGGTACGCGCGGCCATCTCCACGTAACGCGAGGGCGAGAAAACTCGCGAGACCAAAACCCAAATTGAAAAGCACGCACTCACCAAAGCGAAGACAGTTGGTTACAAGACGCTTTCTTGCTTGTGGTGAAAAAACGGCACCGAATCTTGTGAAAAAAAGCTCTCCTTAGTCGTCGAAGTTGAGGATTATTCTGGCTTTTGGTCTTGAAAAAGTGGAGCACTGATGAGAAAAGATCCCCCAATGCTGTACAGAGAAGTTGTTAGCAGAGGGGCACGGGTTCCCCTCCTTTTGCAAAAAAAAAAAATAATAATGATGATGATAAGGCCCAGCCTATAACATTTTCTAAACACGTCTATTGTATAACCAAATAATAGGACCCCATTTTAGTTACTAGCGTGAAAATGTAAATAACTTCTGTAAAAATGCAAGGACCATTAGAACAAACAGTAGCAATATATAGCTGGACCGTTACTTGTTTATTAGCCTATCGTGTGCCAGCAATTTATCTTAGCCCATTTTAAATATTGTAACCGTTTGTTTCCATCTTCACCAAGCTTTCCTAGCCCCTGATGAAGGTTAGTTTTGTCTAACCGAAATATCGGACATATCTTATTAAAAGAAATCGAACTAATTTGCTGTCTGATCAGCCTTTTATGTTAAAGTTGTTTTTTTTAGAAAATGTAAAGCCCATTTCGTGAACATAAATTTCTATTGGCTGATTTGCATCATGTGATGTTTTCATGTACGTATTTTAAGTAGACTTAATCTAAAGGTGCGCTACAACGGCATCTTTACCATATTCACTATCAATTCTTCTATTTTGTTTTTATTAACCACACGTTCTAACGCTTTAACGAGATGGCTTTAAGAGCCCTTTGATTATAGGTGTAGCTTGCGAGTAAGCTCTTGGGCTCGGGGACATAACCAAATTTTGTTTTTTAAAAGGTTTAAAATCAAAACGCAACTCTTAGCGTGAAATAAATATACGCATTGAGAACTGGGTGACGTAGTGATGAAAATTTGTTTAGTCATCAATACTTTGAGGCTAAACTGTAGAATACCCGTGCACTTATTTGCATCTCGTTGAACAAGAATGGATCCTTTTGTTTTCATATGCTTCATTCAATAAAACGTTAAGGGATATGTAAATGAGTGGCCGGAAATTCTAATGACCGCTCCTTAATCTTTGATACCCTTTGTGCCAGAGGCTTTTCTTGCGCTCTCATCTCTCCCATATTACACGCCTCTTATGTCTCGTATTTTTTCGCCGCAGAAAAGCCGACCTCGCCTTCTTGTGAAAGCGTGCAGCGAGAGAACCTCTGTTCCCCAGGGTAGTTCTTCAATTGATCTGTGAAACAAATAAAAGCTTAAACCGATTAAAGAAAACCCAAACACCGTTAATATAGACAGTTTCCGTGGTCTCTTCGGTGTCAGTATCAACAGGTTTCGACTGTACGATTATTTGTAAAACTGCAAATGAAATTAAGGCCTACTCTGGGACCTTAGCTCGCCTTAACTCGCCTTAACTCGCCCTAACTCGCAACTTGAGATTATGTTCAAATTTCCTTAACTCGCCTTAACTCGCTTAACTCGCCTTAACTCGCCTTAACTCGCCTTAACTCGCCTTAACTTGCCTAAACTCGCACAAACTCACTCAATCTTGCCACTAAGCAAAGTACCAATTTAATTATTTTATCCTACTTTCAGTGTAATTTCAAAATCAATCCACAAAGGGAAGTCGCCAAAGATTATGTATTTTGTAAGGACAACAGGGTCTTTAACTTTACAAAAATACATAAATTGACACATCCCATCCTTCTGGAATTTCCAATAGCCTCTGTGGTAAGGGTATTTTCACAACTAAAGATTAGATGAGGTTTCTCTTACTTAACCTTATCATGCTTTGGAGTCACCACTGGATTGTCAGTGGAACTACCAGGAACGACCTGAACGTGCACTAACTAGTTTGCTGATGCCTAACAAGCCCTAACAAAAAGGCTACAATGCTAATCATGGCAGAAATTCCAGAGGCATGGGGTCACAGGATCTAGGGATATTTTTAAAAATCCCACATTGACTGTTAATATTTTAGCTTATTTTGGCCCACAAGGTATGTGACATTAACTAAGATAACAAATAGTGAATCCACAAAAAAGTATTCATAAAGTAGTAAATTTTAGTCTTATACTTCTAAGCGAGACAAAAAAATAATAAAACAGAATAACAGAATATTAAATTTTCAGTTTTAAGCTGAGTGATGATTTACAAAAAAAATTTGTTTGTAGTGGCAAATCTAATTACTTTGGAAATTATATACATAGAAGCTGTTTATGTTAATGAATAGCAGCCGTAATAGTAGATCATCTTATAATCTGATGGAGCTCAATGAGGATTCCAGCTGACAATGAAAGCCTGGGATGTAGCCAGAATCCTTTAAATACTCCACATACTAAAATTATTGCATTCCATATTTCTTATAAAGTTACCTGGTACTAGAAGATTTGTACATCGATTCAACGTGACATCCTGTATGGCTTCCATTGTAGTTAGCCTGGCAAACATAATCCATGATTCATAAAGACCTGTTACATTTAGCCCTTCACTGAATAACGGATTGCTGATAAAGGTAACATTTTTGCATTGATCGCTAGCTTCGTTCGCCATCTTGGAAATTACCCAGAAGATACTGGTAACTGGTCTCTTCCCCAGGGCTCTGTCATTCTATAGGTAGGACGCTTCAATGTGACTTACATAAGATGAAAACACACACAACATGGCCGGTCCCAATTTTTTATTTCTTTGTAAAAGTGCGAAGCAGGGAAGATTCATCGCTGACAACTCTTAAAGGTTTTGATAATGCTAGACAAAGCATGCAGATAATGGAAATTAAGGGATGCTTTGTGATGAGGAAAGTGTTTTTGTTCGTCAACTCAAATGAGGTATAGCTCTCTTCTGAACAGAAAATAATTTATGGTCATTTGCTTTTTGCTGTTTTTGCTGGACTGAGAATGACGAAGAGTTTACTATCAAGTTAACTTGATCCTCCTTTCTTTTGTAAAAATCAAGGTTTCTCTCACAGGATTGTCCAAGCTTAAGGAGGGAGTTTCCACAATTCAAGAACTGCTGTCTTTGAGAAAAGGCATCAACCTTCATTTACAAGAAATTAAATTGTTTTATTCCGAGGAAACGAAAAGGCAATTGGTGTTTTCATTTCTGGCAGTGACAACAAACAATTGGGCTGGATTCCAAGGGAAACCATCAGTGAAGTGCAGAGGATGGGTCGAATGGAAGACTTAAAGTTAAGTCTGATTTCTTTCAAGGAGAAAGAAATTTCATTGCATTTTAGTAAAATTGATTGTCATTAAAATCTCCTCAGCTGAGTTGTATAAAAATTCGTTCACTCCCTGGATTTTTATACTAATTGTTTGAAAAACATTGGCACAGACTGTTAGAACTTTTTTTTTTTTTAATTCTGGAATCAATGACAGTAATTCATGCTATGCCATGTGATGTGGATTATGCTTACCTGTCTATTAAAACATAGTGTTATTGAATTAAAATAATTAAATAAAATATCCTACCTGTGTTTATACTACAGAAACATTGACTTATCTATTCATGATTGTTTTGTTTACATTAGTTTCTTTTTTCACTAATTTATTATTCTGCCAACTATGTAACTATAATAATTATTATAAAAGTTTATTATTATTTATGATGATGATGAGTATTATTATTATTATTATTATTATTATTATTAATAATATTATTATTATTTTCATACAGCCACCTTATGGGATAGTTTGGTGCCTGAATGCTATATAATAAATAAAGAACAGGACTCCATATCCATACTTAAGCTTGTCCAATTAGGAAAAAATTCAATTACTAAAATTAAATAAGATTTGGCTTCATTCAATTTTGGAGCTCATCTGAAATTTTTTGTTTAATTTTTTCGTAATTGGACAACATGAAGCCTTATTTAATTTATACAAGATATACAAAGATTGCAAGGCATCTTTTGCATGTATGTTACTAGAGCATATTATATGTTTTAACCCTTATCACCTCAACATTAGGTGGGTGATTTTCCCCTAACTCGCCTTAACTCGCCTTAACTCGCACAAACTCGCAACTGATAGGCAAGCTCAATTTTTCCTTAACTCGCCTTAACTCGCCTAAACTCGCATTAACTCGCACAATCTCGCGGCGAGTTAAGGTCCCAGAGTAGGCCTAAATTAAAAGAGCAACTTAACATGAACCATTTTATATCATTTGCAGTTTACAAATAAGCGTATTTCGTTTATAAATATAACAAGTGTGTGGGTGCCGTTTCGCCTGAATCTAAAGTCATAACAAATTTAACACATTGCGTAATCCAGTTGTCTCGTTTCACACAATGCATATTTATGTCACGCTAAGATATTTTCATCGTGTTCCAGGCATAATCTGCTTCATTTGAACTTTTAAAAAGAATTCCTGGTCGCTATCCACTCAGTATAAAAATAGCGTTCCATATTCACGAGTTGGCTCGTTGGAGCCTTTGATTTTACCTTATGGATGGCATTTGTAAAAGCTGAAATAAAGCAAATTAGCGTGACATAAATATGCATTGTGTGAAATGAGAGAGAACTGGATGACGTAATGAGTTAAATTTGTTGTGACCTCAGGAGAAATTCCCGTGTAATGCGTGAGTAAACAAATTTAAAACATAGCGTCATCTTGTCATTTTCAAACAATGATTATTTGTGTTACTCTAAGACATGTTTTTTTAATTCACCATTTTCGAAACAGCATTTGGTATTTGCCCCAGAGAGTTTACTAGCATGCTACACACTTTACAGGTAAAACCAATTACTCCTTTCCTGGCAAGAAATTGTCTTTTAGAGTCGTTTCGTGTGTGTAATTCCTAAAAACGATAGGAAAATTAACCGAGTTTTATTTGTTGCGTTATTCTTGATTTATTTACCACTATATAGAGTTTAAAGTAATTTCGAGATTGCTTTGATGTTGAGCTGCCATGCTTTGTGATAGGCTAAAAGTCTTCCGCCACTTTATCAACTAAACAGAAGAAAAACCAAAAATAATTGTAACTGAGCTGTTCGTACGTTTTTTTCCCGCGCCCAACGCCGGTTACATGTATTTGCCTGGAGCATTGAATAGTTTATAGGATGTTGTCTACGTCTGTTGTGATTGGTCAGAGGAAGTAGAGAGATTTTGTGCCATGTCCCTATAAACATACATTTATTTTTAACGACATTAATATTAAAGCTTAAGTGATTGACATCAAGCAATTGTTTCAGATTGACTAAGTCATGACTTACGGCTTGAAACAGTTCTTCTGATCATAAGTAAAGAAAGTAAGATTTGTATCGTCAGCGTACATTCGTGCATCAGATGAAAGGTTACAATTCGGTAAGTCATTAATGGCCGCGGCTGCACTTGGCGAGTTAACTGGGTTACTTTGTAATTTACCCGGTTAAAATTCGCAAAAAAATTAACTCCGTTAAAAGGCGTTTTTATGAAATAGTGAGCGGCCGCATTGGAGTGGGTAAATTTCGGGTGACGTTGTGCCATTTGTCTTTAGCCTGCGTTCCTGGCTTGATCGAAGAAGAAGCTAGTGTTTACTTCGTCGCTTGATCGGTTCAGTTCCTCCGCAATTTCCTCCAATTTCTTTGAACCACTGCTCCCTTTTAGCACTTTTCTGTGCTCTTTACACAGACGTATTAAAATTTCTTCTTCGGTTGTTGTTGTCCACGCCGTTCTCTTCTTCGACTTCGTCGTTTTACCTGAACTCGGTATTTGACGGCGATTGAGGACACGGCGAATCGAATTCAGGCGTGTCAAACGAAGTTAATTTGTGGATTTGCCGGATATGGAAACGAAAACTGGCCATGGCGAGGGAACGAATACCAAGTTAAATAACCGCTTCTTTAAGAATTATGTTCCCAAGGATAATTTCGTCCATTTTCAATCTCGTACGTGCTTCCGTGAAGTGCAAAGGTTTTCTCAAATTACCGCGTGGGCAGTGATGATTGACAGCTCGGAGAATTAACCTGGTTAAAACGACCCAGAAAGGTAGTTTAGAATTAACCTAACCCGATTAAAAAATCTATTGTTTATTGATTAATTTCCATGGGAACCGCTAACCCGGTTGAAAGTCGGTTAACACTCCTTATAATATAGAGGGCAAAATTACTGAATGCTGATTGGCTGACGAAGAGGGCATTTTTTCTTAATTGAGGGCAAAATAATTCGCTCCTGATTGGTCGAGCGTCAAAATTTCTCACTCGTGATTGGTTGAGCGTGTCGTTCTCGTTGCATTCAGTTGGCTTGGCGGAATTTTGAAGAAAATTTACAAACGGAGCGCTCGCATACATGTTTCGCTGGAGATTTTGTTTTTAAAAAGGAATGAAATCGGAATATACCTAAGAAAGGAATTCTTCAGGAGAATTACAGCATTTTACACCAAACAGGAAGCGATTATGTGTTTCAAATCTTGGATTAACTAGGCGCCTGCAGCCAGTTTGCGAAGTTGAAGACCTCGAAGAAATTCGTTCATGGCGACAATGAAAAAATGTGGATTTCTGCGGACCTAAAGAGAAGAACTTTGACAAATTTTGCTGAAAGGGAAAATATACGTTTAACAGGAGAAAGAATAACGGCTAAAAGAAGTGAAAGAAAGCAATTAAGTCGCCAAACGTACAAGCAAGTTTGAACTCTCGCCATTTGTTGTTGTTATTATCAAAGTGGCAAAAACTTCAAAACACAGGTACGCTTAAATAAAACTTGCTTTGTTTTTGTCGTAAAGTGTCTTTTATCGATAAAAGTCAGGCTATGTACTCTAGATGTACATAACAGGCAAATGTATCTTCGACCGAAAATAAATTTATTTAACCACGACCACAGTGAGTTGAAAAGTTTTTCTTGTCAGTTTGCGAGAGAGTACACTTCAGGTGGTTTCAAGTCTGAGTGACTCTTAAAAAGTCTGAAAAGTTTCCCTATAATTTTGCCCTCTACATTATAAACAAGTAATCGCATGTTCCCTCGTAAAATTAAGGATTAATATCACTTGTGTTTTCAGAAGCTGTAGAAATTGCCCGAGTCGCGAATTTCTACAGCTTCTGAAAATACGCGTGATATTAATCCTTAATTTTACTCGGGCCCATGCGATTACATATACAAATATGCGGCCGCATTTTGAATTTTGATAACCCAGTTAACTTTAATTGATTAATTGGGATTAACCCGGTTAACTCGCCAAGTGCGGCCGCGTCCAATGCATACTATCAGAAATAGTAGAATTCCAACGATCTAGCCTTTGGGCACTCCACCCAACACATGGTACGAAATTCTGACTTAACGTTATTGACCACCATAACTCTGCATTCTATCAGAAATTTTTAGTATTGAAAATGTCGGACAGAGAGGTAAATGGCCAACAACTCGCGATCAATTGAGTACTCCATGATTCCGTTTCTTTTCCATTGTCCATTTTTTAGCTGCTCAAGTACAGTCCCGACAGCAAGGTTCGACGCATCAGACAGGATACAAGTTAAGAAATGCGTCTAGTTGATGATCGACTAACTAAAAACTAGAAATACGTGTCTCGCAGAACCTCGCGAAGCTCGGGGAGGTTGCACTGCAAAATATTAGCGACGGGGGAACGAGAAATGGAATTTTTGGTTTAACTGGAGAAGTTGGGTTGCATGGCCACAATGGCCTCGAAATTTGAGACATTCTCGTTCCCCTTCTCTTCCGCTTAATTTGTACTCAGTCACCTGTCTTCCTATAATAAAATAAATGGGAACTGGTACTGGGTTTTGAGCTGTGAGTCGCTGTCACTGCTATGGAACTGGGTACCAAAAGACCCTCAGGCCCCCTCTCCCCCCCCCCCCCCCCCCCCCCCCATATTGGTCCATCAGGAATATATAACTAACGCCCGCTGTCTCAAATTCTAATTTTGAAGCTTGTGGGTGCTATCTTCCAAATTAACCTGTTCCCCTTAGATATACTGCTGTAGTTTTTGTTCCATTATACTGGGTATCAAATAATTGCTAACCCAATTCACCATTTTCCTTGAATGGTTGAGATTGCAGGAGTTAACTGTTGCTGAAGAGTGATGCTGTACAAAAAATAACAACTGGTCCAGTTGCAGTAAAAATAAATATTTAATATCACTCAAAACAGCAATGAGACTACAATAACAGAATAATAGGGCACAGAACATACCAAAAACTATGGTGTTAATTACATGTAGCATTTTTAATCAAGTGTCATAAAACCAAACCCAAGATTACTTTGGCCAATCACAACACACACAGTCAATCCAATGAAGCAAACAGAACTCGGAGCAACTATAAGTAGCCAGTGCTAAGCGTGGGAAAATGTGTGCGAGCAAGTCATGATTGTTTTGGTTTTATTTTCGATTGGTTGAGAAAGTGGCGCAAGATTCTCCCAACAGTAACACTACTATATTTAGGATACAGGTCATGAGAATTATGAAATTGATGACAAAACATGAACATATCTTATGGCATAAGATCTAAGGATCTATTGGATGATCTGGGTTGGGAAGTACTGGTAGATAGGAGGATGAGAAAACTCGCTATTCTGATGTATAAAATAACTCATGATATTTCCCCGCCGTGTTTACAAAATATCTTTCAGAGTATTTCCGACGTCCACTCTCATAACTTACGAAACTCATCAAGTAACTTGCATATCCCTAAACCTAAGTTAGAGACAGATAAACATAGCCTTCACCACCGAGGATCGGTCTTCTGGAATAAAATCTTTTTAGAGGCAAGAGAACAGGTAAGCCTAACTCTTTTTAAATCATTCCTTGAAATACTCTAAGTGTAACTAAATAAAGTTTAAGTAATTTATATAACTTGTAGTTAAATTATTTAACTTTTTAATATGCAAATTTTAGGGGCTCGTGTAATATAATATTAAGTATTATAATTCAACACATTGATACACTGCCCAAATATGGTAAAAAAGTTATCGATAGATGTTATGTCTACATGACGTATAACCAGCGATGGCGGTAAATTTTGCATTTTGAAGGAAAGTGAAAATGACTGCTGCCTGCAATTTCGTGTTTTTTCGCGAAAAAGTGCGTGAACTATTAGTTAACAAAGGGAAAAGAAAAAAAGAGAGAAGAAAAGAAAAGAGAAAAATACTTTTCACATGATTGGACAAAAAAGGTGCGAAATTTTCGCGTTGTCGCGGTCGCAGTGTTTCTTGGCGTAGCTGAATGAAAACTGGTTCAAAGTTTAACCGCTCGACAAGAAGTGAATGAAGGAGCGATGAAGGAGCACAATTTTCGTGAAATTCCTTTGGTAATCACCTCTGGAATATGATATAGACTTGATGTTTCCTCAGAAAAGTTTCTGATCTCGTCATTACGGCTGTGGGAGCTAAAAAACGAGCATTCCAAGTTTGTAAACAACATTGATCGACTCAGCTCGTACTTCGATGTTTTAAAATTTGGTGCTTATGGAAGAGACTAAAAAGCCAAATCAACTACAGGTACGATGTTTTAACCGTTTCTTGTATCCTTTACCTGTGAATTTTTGTAAGCTTACTGTCCACGCTGTAGTTCTTTCCGCCTTTTCGCCGCTAAGTTTAGGTTCGTAGCCGCGTGTTTGTTCAATTTGTTGATTCTGAATTGAACTTTTTAAGATACGAAACACTTGTAACTAAGACATTCTATGCCATTTTACTGTGTTTTAATTCTTGTAGTCACTACTTTGTTCCGTTCTTTGAGCAGACGAAAGCTCTTCGTAGAAACTGTCAACTGATTCTGTACGATAAATTAATTTTAGCTTGGCAAAAGTTTCGGCATTCACTGTTTGTTGTTTAAGAAATTAATGTTGCGAGGTAAAATATTGTAGTTAGCCTTTTTACTTAATGAAAGGTTGTATATCTCAATGATTTTTTTCTCGAAACTGTGATTTGTTATCAATTTGTTGAATTATAAAACAGTTATAGTGTTCAAGCTTGCACAATATTGACAAAGGCGCCACTTTCATTCATGAACTGTGTGATGTTGCAAGTTTCGCGCGGTAAAACATCTGTAAGCTTTTTTTTTTTTTAAATAAAAGGCTTGTCGGCGATATTTTTTCTTCAAACTATGCTTTGTTATCAATGTGTTGAATTATAAAACTATTATAGCGCTCAAGCTTGCGTGATATCGCCTAATTTTAGCCGACTCGGCCTACGGCCTCGTCGGCTAAGTATTAGGCGATATCACGCGCGCTTTCGCGCTATAATAGTTAAATGTTGTTAATTAAGTTCGTTGTACTGCTTCCATTGCTGTATTTTAGGATCACCAATTATTATAGTTTTAAATATTTATGCAATTTTTGTAAAAGTCTTCTTAATTTTTTACGGCTCACTGGAAGACCACTTATAGTGAATGTGACACCGTGATGAAATAAAGATTGTAGTAGTAGTAGTAGTAGTAGTAGTAGTAGTAGTAGTAGTAGTAGTAGTAGTAGTAGTAGTAGTAGTAGTAATAGTAGTAATAGTAGTAGTAGTAGTAGTAGTAGTAGTAGTAGTAGTATTCAAGATGTAGCAACAAACTCTCTGCAAATACCATAAGCAATGTATGGAGATAAGGAAGGTGAATTTGTAGATTGAAACCGGGACTAAGGCCTTCATGACCAGTTAGCCACTTTAAAAATCCCAAAATCAAATATGTACATGTACATTTTTCTTACTGGTGTCAATACAGTTCACAATCATTCACAATTTACTACAGCGAATTTGTATTCAATTTCCACAGACAACTCATGTGGAAGGCGATCAGGTTCTCAATTCCCATAATCTATGTACTTGCTTGTACATTATGTTCTGAGGAGATTTAAGGTGCTAATCACCGTTCAAATAATTAACGTCAAGCAGTAATTTTGAAGTTTCACATGAAATATATACAATCATGTTCATGTCACGATATTAATAAAATAATTTTATCCAAATTGTAAACAGTAATCCTCCTTACTAAACCATCTTACTCTGAACCCATTGTTGCTGGTGTAAAGGCTGATCGGCTGTTCTTGTTTGAACGTTATTTGTCACGAGTGAATTCTTGCCGCCACTCGTTGCGTCTAACAAAATCATTTTGTCCCACAAATTCGGTGTCGTATCTCCTGATCAGTTTCGTTTGTAGTCGCTAATTTCGTTCCTGTTCATTCTCATTACTCAATCGGTGTACCTGGGCTGTTCAAAGTCTTTGTAATCGATGCACGATGTTCTCTCTTCTCCGTGGTTTCTTGTCGTGGTCTTCTTCGTTGCTCGCGCTTAATTTCAAGTCGCCGTTCTCGCTCCATCCAGCGGAGTTTCGGTAGTAAATCTTCTCAGGCGAGGATTTCCAGCCACTTATTGAATCCAACATTGTTGTGTTGTTGTTCTGCCACTTATTGAATCCAACACTTATTGAATCCAACATTGTTGTGTTGTTGTGCTGTTCTCTCTCATTTGCATGAGAAATTGGCCGTGTTTCACCGACAAAAAACAATTTTTTTCAAAGACGGTGAATAAACACGTCAGCTCATCGCCTGCGCCAGCGGTCGAGATTCCTTTTATAGGCATCGACGTCACACTGCATGACGTCAATAGGAGCTTTGTCGCGGTTTTGTTGCTAGGCAGCTGCAGGACACCTTCGCGATATATATAAAGTCAACCCGAGATTCCATCGCCCTACAGCGTTCCACGCGCGATCTCCATGCGCGACAAATTTATAAACCTCGCTACGCTCGGGCCTTCGGCCCTCGCTTCGCGAGGAATTAATCCAATAAGACCATCATGATTTATTCAATTTTATCGTTTAAAGTTAGGAGTTTTACTCAACGAACAGGTGAGCAGCACACAGTATCTGTTAACAAATTTTATTTTTGCTTACGTTTTATCGTGAGCTAAAGGATGTGTGCAACAATCGAATGAAATACGTGCAGGATATGATTAAAACATGTGTCAAAACATGCAAACAAAACATGTTTCAACTAACAGAAAAGAAACTGCAATCGTGTCAACATCTGTTGTAAATATCTCTTGTAAATAGGAGTTATATAAAAGCTTATGAAGTGGAGCGGCATATTTCCATGCCCGCCATGGTAATTTCTGGATGACTATGGAGAGGAGGCTCCATTACTTTGCCATATATTTCGTTAAATAGTCTGTCTTGTTTGGCATTAGATAAACTGGTGTCAGTTGCTTTCTGGATAGTCGAGCGGATAAGCTAGAGAAGATGATAAGCGAGAGAAGATGACATGCATACGTGGAGCTCTCTCAGCTCACTCGCTCGCTCAAGTGCTTTCTCTCCCCCAGAGGGGAACTCCCACATAAAATGACGGGACTCATCGTCGTACCTTTTAGGGTACCGCTAGGTTTACCGCTAGAATTATCGCGATACCTTTTAAGGTAATGAGCCGAAAAATATGGCAGAACATGACATGCGTTATTTTAGAATTGGTACCATTTTAGGAGTGACAATAAATTTGAGCTAAACACCCATAAAACGAGATTCCCAACGATCACCACCCTAATTTTTGTATAGCGGCACCCCCTGGGTTTCCCCATCGCACGATCGTAGCTGCCTCGCTTGGTAAGCTCACCTACTCAAAAATCCAGCAAGGAACTTCTACCAATCTAGGCATTAGACGAGCTCTTTCTGTCAGGATTGCGGTCAACGTAATGCTGAGTAGCAAGGCTCTTTAACTGAGCTCTGTGTTTCTTTGACAGGTGATGATAGTTTGTTTTGAAGGTAAAACAAAATTCTTCCACTAATGTCTTCATTTCTTGAAGGAGTTCTTTAGCCTTTACTCCACTTTGGTCGCTTTCTGGGAAAATAAAAAAGACGTCCATGACATCAACAATTATAGACGCATAAATCTCCTAGAGGATACATGTTGCAGTACACGAAAATAGAAGAATATAAATAAGCGAGAGATTAGATCATATAGTCTCTTGTAATAAGTCAAGCCAAAAACAGTACAGAAGCACCGAAGGAAAGGCTATTCGGAAGACCTCATCCTCGTTGACCCAGGGGCAGTTGGTTGGATGGGAAAGCCTCAGTCTCAGATTCCCTACATTAAATAATGTCGTCTCAAACTTTCGTAACATCGCGAAAATTAAATTAATTTGTTTTCGGAGGGAAAAAAATGTCGTCAGATTGGATATGAAATAAGGTCATGCAGCAAGAATGTTTGGAAAGGTGAAAGCAGCTAGTAAATTCAGGGAATAAGATCTCCCTCCTGTTGTTCCAAGCGTTTTCCTGAACATTCCTTGTCGAGTGCCCCTGAAAGTATACGACAGCATTTCAGAGTGCGAATATTCTATCTTGGAAAATTCGCTAAAAACTAATAATGGTTTGTTCTTCCTCTTGGTATTATATGATGATTTCGTGTATGGGAAAATGTACTTAGAGAGTGTTCATTATTTATGGGGAGGGGGGCTGGCAAATGGGAGGGTGGGGGTGTAATGTATTTCCCACCGCTACGTACAGCTCCACTCGAATAACAACCGCTCACACTTCCACCACACTCGTACACTCGTTTGGTCATGTGACCCGCCGTTTCCCGCGTTAAGATAGTCCCGGATGTACACAGGACACTACATCTTCCTCTTTCTCCGCTTACAAACATAAGTAGGGTAAATAACCTATATAACTATAGATAATGTCAACAAAGTCCCTAAAGCAAATAGAAGCATTTGTAAATGCATAATAATTATTAAAGTTGCTACTGTCACAGCAATGTCACAGCCACCCCTAAGTGGCAACATAGTCCTTAAATCTCTCGGGAGGTCGACTGACTCTCCCAGATCTTCTTGGTAGAGGCTGTGGCCAGATTGGCACCCGATCTTCAATTGGACTTGCACATGCACTCATCTCCGGGCAGGATGTGACTTGTCCATATGTCTGCTCACCCGGCACCGCTGCAGGATGTTCAAAGCTCGGTTCCTCTGGTCCTTTTACTGGAGTCACAAACCGCTTGACATGCTGGATGTTTCGCTTGTACTCCACGCCCTGCGGTGACTTCAACTGGACCTGATCCCCATAACGTGCTGTCACTTGATATGGCTCTTTCTCATAGTGTGGCGACAACTTATTCTCCTTCCTTTTCTCCAGTAGTACAACATCCCCCTTTTGTATATCCTTCTCCGCGGCCTGGTGCCTCCTGTCAACATGATCTGCACCAATTTGCTTTTTCTCTGCGTCGCGATCTCTAGCTTGCTGATGTCCCAGCTCCTCAGGTTCATTCAAGTCCGTCAGTTCTGGTAATTTGGTGGACATTTTCCTCCCGTACAGTAATTCTGCTGGGCTTTTGCCAGTCGTTGTGTGTGGAGTGGAACGATATGCTAGAAGGAACTTGTTCAACTCCCATCTCCAGTCTCTCTTCTCAGCATGGGCAACTCTCATTGCTTTCAAAATGGAACGATTTTGTCTCTCAACTTCTCCGTTTGCTCTTGGCCAGAGTGGTGTGGTCAATCTATGCTTGATGCCCATCCCATTCAAATACTCTTCCATTTCTACAGACACCAGGTTGGCTCCGTTGTCTGTTCTCAGCGTACTGGGTACTCCATATCTAGAAAACTGCTTGTCTAGGCACTTGACAATCACCTCCGAGGTGGTAGATTTAATTATATCAACCTCTACCCATCGGCTGAAGTAGTCCACTAAGACTAGCAAGTGTTCTCCAGTTGGCATTGGACCAAGTAAGTCCAATGCTAAATCTTGCCATGGCCTTTCTGGCATTTTCGTCGTTTTCACCGGTGGAGTCACAGTCTCCTTTGTGACGAGTTGACAGCCATAGCATTCTCGGCACTTGCGTTCCGCTTCCCTATCAACACCCGGCCACCACACCTTACTCCTCAGTCTCTCCTTCATCTTCACTATCCCCTGGTGACCTTCATGCGCCAGTTCCACAATTCTCTGCCTCAACATCTTGGGAATCACAATTCTCGTTCCGCGCAAGATAACGTGACCAATGAAAGTCAGTTCGTTGCGTACCATCACATATGGCTTTGGGGCTTTCTCCCAGTTTCCACTAACGAGGCAATTACGCACTATTTGCAACTCTTCATCTTTCGCTGAGACACTCTCTATCTCCTGAATCTTAAGCGCTACAGGCACTGCTTCAAGGGTAACCATCCGAATGTGCTCATCATCCTGACGATACTTCGTTGATGCTGGGATCGTTGTCAAACGTGACAAGGCGTCTGCAATATTATCTTTCGACTTGACACAGCATACCTTATAGTTATATGGCTGCAGTCTCAACACCCATCGCTCAATGCGTGCTGATGGTTTTGATCCCCTGGAATAGATCACCTTCAAGGCCTCATGGTCCGTCACCAAATCAAAGGTCTGTAGCCCAAACAAGTACAAATTGAATCGTTCGCAGGCCCACACTAATGCTAGCGCTTCCTTCTCTGTCTGGCTGTACCTCCTCTCCACACTGCTAAGGCTCCTGCTCGCGTAGCAAACGGCTCGACCTTCACCATTCTTTTCTTGGACCAACACAGCACCTAGCCCCACAGGACTCGCATCAGCTATCACTCGAGTGTGCGCATCTTTGTCAAAATAGGCAAGAACAGGTGCTTTGGCTAACCGCCTTTTCAGTTCCTGAAACGACTTGTCTTGCTCGCTGCCCCATACAAAGGGTACCCCCTGCCTGGAAACTGCTCGTAAAGGTTCTGCAAGTGTTGCGAAATTGGGAATAAAACGTGCACTGAAGCCAACCATCCCAAGAAAACTTCTGACCTCTGTCGGCGTAGTCGGACGACTCGACTCAAGCACAGCACGGACCTTCTCCTCCGTTGGACCGATACCATACTTTGACACTAGGAGCCCCATAAAGACCACCTTGCCCATTCGGAACCGGCACTTTTCAGGGTTGAGAGTAAGATTCTTTTCCTCCAATCGCTGTAGCACTCTGTGGAGACTCCGGTCATGTTCTTCATTGTCCCTGCCATGTACTATCAAATCATCAGCGATGTTCTGAACTCCGTCAATGTCTGAGACCACTTGTCTTATAATCTGTTGATACTTTTCAGGTGCAGAATTTACTCCGAAACTCAGTCTCTTGTACCTGAATAACCCATCATGTGTAGCAAATGTGGTAATGTCTCTGGAGTCCTCGTCCAACTCGATTTGGTGAAATCCCAGACGGAGATCCAGTTTTGAGAACACGGCACTACCATTGAGGTTCTCTAATACTTCATCTACTGTTGGTATGGGTATCCTTTCACGAATAATGGCCTCATTCGCTTTCCGCATGTCTACACACAGCCTGATATCCCCTGATGCCTTCGGCGCCACCACAACAGGACTTATCCACGACGTCGGCCCATCGACCCGCTCAACTATATCCTTGGAAATGAGGTCTTCCACTTTCGCAGTTACCTTCTCTCGCAGTGCGAACGGGACACGCCTTGGCTTCTGAGCTATCGGAGTCACCTTCGAGTCCGTGTGTAGTTTTAACTTGTAATCCTTAAGCTTTCCAACACCGTCAAAAACCTTCGGGTACTTGGCCTGAAGAGCCGAAGCAAAATCCTCCCCGACAACATTGCATTGTGCATATTCACCACTGGCCCCAAGACCAATTCGAAGCAGACCCAGCGCTTTTGAAGTTATATGGCCTAGCAGACACCTTCCACTCTTGACAACCACAAAGTGTGAAACTACTCCCATATCACCCACTGAAACCTCAACTCGGATCTGGCCAATTACTTCCAACTCTTTTCCACCATAACCATAAAGCCGTTTGTGGCAGTCCTCCATCTTTGCTTTAAGGCCTTGAGACCTAAGTTGCTCAAATTCCTTTATCCCCATGAGGTTACTTACTGAGCCGGAATCAATAAGCACTCCTGTTGCGATGCCCTCAATGCTTACTTCTAGGACAGGTTCTTTACAATTAGTTACATTGCATGTCTCTTCCGGATTCTCAGTCACTGTAAATGCAAAAGCAAAGTCCTCCTCGTCATCTGATATCTGTTGATCCCCCACGAAATTAGCATTGTGACGTGGATATCCGCCAGAAGCCCTCTGTCGCTGGCCCGCTTTTCCTCTGGTTGAATAACTCGTTGGACAATTAGAACTCCCTCCTCGACAACGCAATGCAAAATGACCATACCTCCCACACTTTGCACATATCTTTCCCCTTGCTGGACAGTTCCTATCCCTGGCCAGATGTCCCCCCTTCCACAATTGTCGCATATATCTCCTCTTGCTGGGCAATCCCTGGCCAGATGGCCCTCTTTTCCACAATTGTAGCACTTTTTTTTTTCTCCTCCCTGTTTCCTTGCCTCATATTGACGCATTGACGCTGTCTCCCTCTGCACACTGCGGATTTACTGTCATGCTTGTTGCCTGTCGACCGGCCGCTTCCCACGCACGAGCTTTATCTAAAGCTTGTTCCAGTGTAATATTTCTCTGTTCTAACAACTTTCTCTTCAGCTCAAAATCCGTTAGCTTTTCGATTAGCTGATCTCTCAAATTGTCGTCCATAGCCTCCCCAAAATTGCAGTGTCGAGCTTGCTTTCGCAGCCT